>AYEL01043676.1:0-32265 GCA_000484575.1 Olivierus martensii
CACAGGCTGCCCACCCCTGCGGAGGGGTCAGCCGGATTGTGGAGGACGGGGATCGACGGGCCGGGTCCGGACCCCATGATGAATATTTTCAAGGGGTGGGACCCGGGATTCGAACCCGAATCCTCCAAAGGGGAAAGCCGAAGCGTTTCCACGCGGCCAATCCGGCCGACAATCTGCTATATTATAATTAGTCAAACGTGGCTGGCTGGAGTCCCTTTTTCGGACGAACCACTGTTAATTAAATAATATTTTAAAAATAACTTTAAAAACAAAACAAAAATAAAACATACCTATCATTATTTTCTATTATTTTTGTTTGATCATTTCTTTCTTCAATTCTCTCAATAAATTTTGCTCCCTAATAAAGATAAATGTGTGAAATAACTTATTTATGATTTTGAAAAGAAAGATTGCAATTAAATAATTACAAAAACTGAAGCTCATGAGTTGTAACTAAGAAAAACTCAGGAAAAATTGATTAACTTGAGCTTTTTTTGATAAAAATTATTAATTAATACTTGAATTTCAAAACCAATTAATCACATGCCAATATAATTATAATTATAATGAAAATTTTGTGATTTTGTTTTATGAGTCAACTAGCAAATATACATCAAATATTTATTTTGTATAAAAGACACTTTAAAAAGGAAAAAAAATTATGAAATGATAAACAACAATACTAAAGAAAATTATCTGAAAAGGGATTCGATAAAATCAAATAAAATAAGAAGTAACAATCAACAACTATTCCATCAGAAAACATTACTGTAAAAAAATTAAATATATAAAAATAGCATAAAAGGCATGTTTCATATAAAAATATGCTAAAAAAAAGTAAATGTTACATAAACATAAATATTTGATAAAAGGCAAAAAATTTAGAATAATTAAAATGCTGCAAATGTTTGGTAGTTAAATAAGAGCAATAAACTAAAATGTGTTTAATGATAAACATATAGTTGCAAGAATCACAAATCCATTGATTTTCATTAATCTCCTCTATAGTAGAGAGATATAAAATTTATCCAATGACTCACTCGTGAATTATAAGAGATCACTGAAGGATGTTATATTTTTTCCACTAATGTCTTGCCACACTTCAGACAAAATCCTTTAACTCTTTCCTCATGCTTTCTATACTCATTTCACTTTATACTTTAAAGAATATGTTGTCTGATTCTTTCAATAATGATAAAGTGTTCATCCATTAACAGATATCAATGAGTGCGATAATTATACTGTATACAGTCTTGCTTGGATGACTTTCTCTCTCTGGTTTCTATAATAGCTTAATTCCCAATGCTTGACAAATTGGTTTAATTTTATGAAGGTTGTTTATATCTGGTTATTGCATGGTATGTTATAATTGCAACAACTTCTTAATAAAAGGCTTTAAATCACTACTATAAATGGAAAAAGCAAGTAATGGGTATCACTATACAGTCTTTCTCAGATTCAGTATTGAATGTCATACAATATAATGAAATAATTTTTTGCATATATTCATATATAAGTCAATCTGTATATAAGCCAATCCCCAACTTAAAAGTTTAAAAATCAGTCAAAATTTGAAATCCATTCAAACAATACAATATTCATTAAATAAACAGATAATTTCTTTAATAATTTAAAAAATTTTCTAATTTCAGTTTACTATCAGAATAAATATGAGCACTTAAAAAAAATTCCAGACATATAGCATTGAAATGTCACAATGCAGTGCAAAGAGAAAACTAGATACAGAGCAAAATGCAATTGCATTGTGTCACATCTACTTGCATTTCTCTACAATACAATTTTATTAAAGTGTTAGTTCAGCAAAAAATATCATAAATTTCCATTTCCAAATCTCAATGAAGATATTTAACAAAATTTAAATTATAAAAAAATCAGAACCAAAACAAATAACAGAAATTTAGCTGAAACTGATGGGAAATAGAAAGCTGACCAGTGCAAATATGATTGCATGGGAGCACAAATCTAATGCATGAAATTGGCTGCAAAATAATCATTTCATATTTTTTAAATAATTAACTATCAGAAAATGCACTGATTGTCAATCAGAAATATCCATACATAGACCAAAATATTTCCATTTAGCATGAAATGATATGAATAAATAGTGGATACCAAGTTTAATTACTAAAAACAAAAAGACACCTACACATTTTCAATTTTATTTAGGAAATGTGCAATAAATTAATATTTTTATATATATTTAAATATAAACATTTATCTACATCTGTATATTTTTAGTAATAGAACTGAGAAGAAATAGGTATTTTTTAGAAATAAATATGCAGATGAAGTGGTTATGTTCCATCCTCTTTGCATTATTAATGCATAATGATCTACCACCATAGAAATGCATTAATAATGCAAAGAGGATGGAACATAACCACTTTATATATATTTAATTGTATTTGTGTAGTATCTGATATTTAATACTTATAAAAATATTTAATAATGTATAATCATACATACAGTATACACATATTTTTAATAGAAAAATCAAAAGAATCAAGAAGATAATGATCTTTATTATAAACAAATAGGTGGATTATGCAGTAGGCACCAAAGCATAATGGGAATAAGCACAACTGAGTGAATCTTACTATCTTTAAAAATTTTTCAAGTTTTAACTGTCTCATGTGTAAGTCAACCCTCTTTCTTCAAAATTTTTTCAGAAAAAATTTCTTGACTTATACACTAGTATATATGGTATATTTTATTCAATAAATAAAGCTAACCAAGTTTTTAAAATTTTAAGGATTAAGGTTGGATTTATTTGAAAAATGCTTGAGTATAATCTATCTATTTATTTTCTAGAAAAGTTTTTTGAACAGAACTGATTTGAATCAACTTTAACTGCAGGTATTACAGAAGAAAATTAAATAATAATATAAATAAATTATCTTATAAGTACTTCTTACATTTAAAGCATTTTGCTTTATTCCAAAAAATTTAATATTAAATTTTTTATAAAATGGTGATGAGCATTTAACAAAATGATAAAAAAAAAAAACATTACTTTTCTATACCATTCTCATAAAAAATTTTCTTTTAAAAAGATGTGTAGTTTTTATGCATTTTTATATTTCTCATATTTTCTACATTTATAGAGATTGAAATCAAAAATTTACTATTAAAAGAAATATTCAATACAGAGATCACACTCTCACCAATACAATTTGTATCAGCTTTGTATCAGGAAAAATAGTTTTTATATCAACTTTGTAGCAGGGAAAATAGCTTTTTTGTATCCGTTTCGTAGCAGACAAAACTATAATTTTATCATTTTGTAACAAAAAATCATTAAGGTTTATACAATTGAAACAAGTGATTATGTTTTGAAGTTGCAAATTTAATAATCACAATTAGTGTGTAAATGCTTTACTAAAATGTCATCTGATGATTTATCACACTAAAGGAAAAAAATTAGTATGGCCACAGCAATTTCTTGTGACTGCATTATGCATCCACATAAATTTTTTCTCAAACTCCTGATCTAGTATATATAAATTTGAAGAAGAACAGATCAATTAAAAAAAACAACAATTACTGTCAGGACAAGAATAGTCATACCTTGCTTTAAGGCACTTTGCTAATGCAGTGCTTCTCAATTATATTCTGTGTTTTTATTTTATATCTCAAAATGAAAATTATCTGCAAAATAAAACTTAGAATAGGTATATAAAACATAAATTAATGCAGAGATGAGCTGAGTCAAGACCCATCCTGAAAAACAAAGTGTGAGACCCTGAATTGAACCTAGATCATCCAAGATGATGTGTGAATGTTTTAAAAAATGACTATTTGGCTGAGATTTTTAGGCCTAGCACTACTGTGTACTTAATGCACAATAATGCTAGGTCTAAAAAACTGTTTTATATGCATTAGTAAATGAAAAAGGCTGTGATTCACTTTACAGTGGTAGTCTGGAATGTAACCATCACAATAAGGAGGATCGCCTGTACTATAAAATAATTTGTTAATAATCTTAGAGAAATCTTATCCATCGCTGGATTCATGTTTTATACAATAAATGGTAATATTTATAAACTAAAGAATCAGTACTGTCTAAGTATTTCTGATACAATTTTCCTTATATATACAAAACAACATGTTACATAATAATATGTATTAAGTTTATTATACACTTTTGAAACAGATACATAAGATATGTAATTAATGCATTTATACATTAAATCTATAATACATTATTACTGTAATAAAATAATAATTATTATTAAAAATATTACTAGTGGTAATTCACTATTGATATTAATGTCATAACCATTGTATAACACTTTCTTGTAAAATTATATTGATAGCAATGAGAGTATATATTAAATTATTACAATAATTCAAGTGTTTTGGATTTCAAAACTTTTAAGTTGAATATAATATGTAAGTTTCAGAGTATTTGTACATATTAATATTTTATTTTCTAACAATAATAAATAAAAATGTAAATACTCAATCACAAATTTGTTAACTTTATTTTTTTAATTTGTCAAGTTTGCTCTAATTTCTAAACATTTTAGAAATTTCTGATTTGAGACATGTCATGTTGAATGACAAAGTCCATTTTGACATTTAGAGTTACCATAAAAAACATTAATCCTAACAATAACTAACATAACATATGCATCAAATTCTAGTTTCTAAACAAAATCCTCACAAGAGACCTACATGATTTTTGTGAATTTGATAGAGAGCTCCTTAAGAAATATCTAAACAGATAACATTTATTAGCAGACTGCTGATGAGATGAAAGTTACAGATGTTCAAAGTTCACAGAATAACTGATATTATATCATTTTCAATGGACATAATAGTTGCAATTAAACATGTACTATGTACCTTAAGGATGATTGTATAGTTCAAACAAAAATGGGAGGGACAGTGAGCACATTTGAAGAAAGGTAAAGGTAATTTTGGGTTCATGATATATTTCACAAGTATTGAAATTAAAGCAGTAATCAATAGGTATAATAAATAGTTCAGGTTTGTCATCAAGATATCCAGTTTTGTAGAAAGAGTATCAGATCATATTTTGGAAAATTGGAACTATAAACTGAAAGTGTGTGAATGAGTGACTGAAGGTTGATGGAATTTTCATGTTGCCAGATTTTAAAATCAGAAGATATAAGGACTGTGTTCGTGATGTATTTCACAAATTTTTTGTACAGACGGAAGAAGAAATCATCAAATGGTTGAATGAGTGAGGTACATCCATTAGAGATGAGGAACCATGCCAGTTCAACATTTTCCGATTTCTGCACCAAATCTTTAACTTTGTTGGTTCTCCATTAATTGATAAGAAGGAGAAGTTTCTCTTGATGAATAGAAGCCCAGAAAATATCAAACATTTTCAGCTTTCCTTGGTCATATTTGCACTTTTATCAGTATAAGAATAAATGTTGTGTGAATTGACATTTTTGTTGGCTGGAAAGTGACCACTTGGTTTGATGCAGAGGAGATACAGTGGATTATCAGTTTTCCATCCATTGACACAACTGAATATATCACATATGAATGGGTAATAGCTGATGCTGATCTAATTTCAGCATAGATCTCTTGTCATTTTGGAATGACAAAGTCCACTTTGAATGCAGCTCTTTGCCAAAATGAGTTTGATCAGCATTGAAAACTTTCAAAGAAAGTTTGATTTGTTTAATCACTTGCTTTGTTTTAATGATAAATTTATCTTGTTTTCCTATTTCTTTTCAGTGTCCTCAAAATGATTTGCTAACTTTGTATGTTATGGACTGGGACACAATCTTGTTTCTTTGCTTGAATCTGTGTAATCATGAGGGTGAAGCCTTAAAAGGGATGTTCAGTCAGAGTTCTTGCTTGGCTTGTAATGCCCACATTCAGATGGTATGATAACGAGCAATCACATTTTTACTTCACATGTCAAGAAAGATCTTTCTTATCTTGTCATTGATTTTCTTCATCAGGTTCTCTTTCAACTTCGAGTCTTTGTATCAATAAAGCAAATGAAACCAATTATTCAGCTTTTTTTATTTTTGGAAATAACAGACAACTGAATTCACATTTACTTCCTTTTTTTAACAACAAAAGAGTGAACTTTGTCTGTCTTTTGGTTGGAACATCCAAAAAACAATAAGCTTTTACAAGGTATGCATCGGCAATTATAACAACAAAAGAGTGAACTGTCTTTTGGTTGGAACATCCAAAAAACAATAAGCTTTTACAAGGTATGCATCGGCAATCTTGTCAGGTTTCACACTTTTTTGGAGATAGCTGGACATTGCTGTCATCATCAGTATCGACACATTCTTGGTCACCATCATCATCAGACTCTAAGTTGTCATAGTCAAGTGTGTTGGTAGTCTGTAATTTGAATTCATTATGTTGGAGCTGCTGATGAATTTGGTGGAACAAAAAGATTTCAGGAAGTTGGTTTATTCAAAGTGACAAATTGTCAAGAATAAGTTTGACAACTTGTTTAGGTTCTATGTCTAATATTGCATTCAAAATGAGTAAAAACACATTGTTGAGCTCTCTCTGAAGTTCTTGTTGACTGCAGCATCTCTAGTGGCTAAAAAAGAAAGTAAAAGAAAAATTTCTTTGAAGTTTGAACTCATTTATCTCCATTCCCAATTTATGGTCCACCAATAAAAATTCTTGTTTTTCTTTCTTTCTTTGAGTGCTTAAACTAGTGCTGCTAAGCATTTTCAGCATTCAAATTCACAAAATCAGGAAGGTTCCTTATAAAGATTTTATTCTAATCTGATATTATCAAAAAAAAATTAAAAAAATTGACAGAAATAAACAAACACAGTCCTACATAGCAGTAGAAAAGTTTTAATAAGCATAATTCAAAATGTTTTAGACTAAAACTTAGTCAACATCAGTGGGAATATACAAACTTACATAAAATATAACAACTTAATAGAATGTATAAAAAATTTTAAAAACTGTGCACATGGTAAAAATTTTATTATTGAAATTATTTCTCAGCTTTTTATGATAGAGGTACAAAAGCAGCTTATAGTGATCAATAAAAATATATAATTAAAAGTGCTTTCAGGATATAGATCCATTCTCAGTTTCCTTGCATAATAGGCAATTAAATATAACTGTACTATACTAAAACTACAATATATACAATTTAGTAGGTACATATATATATATATACATAGAGATTCATACAGCATCTGTGACTATACAGCATGGATCACTGTATTGTAGTTTTAGTACAATACAATTATATTTAATCATCTATTTTGCAAGGAACTGAAGATGGGTCTGTATCCTGAAATATGTTATTGTATAATATGTTTTGTCTGTATCCTGAAATATGTTATTGTGTAATATATCTATAATATGTTTTTGTATCTGTGTTAAAAGAAGACCACGTTTTATATTTTCTATATGCTTTTATGATTTTTATAAAAAACTTTCTTACTCTGCCTGGCATTTGTCTTGCTGCCAATGAGGTGAATTACTCATATTAACCATTTGCAACTGCAATTCTCCATCATAAGATCGATGTTGTAAAAATTTTTTGAAACCTAAAATACAATAATTTATTTTAATTCAAATTATTTTAATTAAATTATAAATGAAATTTGTTAGATTATTTTGAAGTTAATTACCGTATATACTCGAATATAAGCCGATCCGTGTATAAGCCGAACCCCCGACTTCAGAGTTTGAAAATTAGTAAAAATGCATAACACATGTATAAGCTTACCCCCAGACTTTAGCACTTAAAATTCGATAAAAATTTGAAAACGATAAATTAGCGAACTTTGATTTTTAGTTACTGATATATTAATGCCATTTGCCAAAATAATATTTTATTGAAACTTTAAATATATACATATAAAATAAATTATTATAAATACAGATAACAATATATCAATTTAAAAGGTAAAATTTTGCTTTACCTGAAGCGATTGAGCGTGTCGCGCCGCCGACTCCAATCTGTATTTATATAAGTGCATCAGATAGGCGATGCCGCACTACCTGATGCTCTGCAACACAGAAATTCTTGACAATAATCCAGCTAAAGTGATCCAACGCAGTGTGCCTACGTAAGATTCTTGGATTATTGTTGAGAATTTCTGCTTTGCACTGCATCAGATAGTGCAGTGTCACCTATCTGATGCACTTATATAAATGCAGGTTGGATTCGGCAGTGCGATGTGCTCAATCGCAACAGGTAAAGTAAAATTTTACTCCGAAGTGAGATTGATGTTGGAGAATAGGATGACGTAACTTCAGAAAATATGAATTTAACGAATAATAATAAATTTTTATAATTTACATAAAAATATTTTCTTTTTATTGTTGCTATTGAATAACTGTTTTCTTTTCCTAAAAAAGTTCATATTATCACAGTAAAAATTCCATTAAAATACGTCTACGTCACACGGCTCCCAAGAGACCGTTCAAAGTTTCGTGTTCCCTGTAGTTGAGTTGAGTTCGTATTCGAATCTTCGATCATATTTTAAAATGAGTGGATCACCCTAATGATGATGTCATACACCGTTATGATGACGGAAAATATTTATAAATAATAAAATTTCAATCTGAAGAATATCTTATTAAGAATTGATCAATAATACTAATTAAATTTTTAATTATTAACAATTGATATGATTAAAAAATTTTTAATTACAGTAGAGTCTCCCTAATCCAACACACATGGTTCCAGGGCTTCTTGGAATTCAGAGATTTGTAGGATTATTGGATGTTCAATTTTAAAAAATGGAATTGCACAAATGAATATGCTCAGTTTATTAAAACTTTCCTGTCACTGATCTTGCTGTTCAAATCTTTCACGTTTTTTTAATATTCATAAATGGTGGCACATCCAATGCCATAAAATAAAGCCATATCACTAAACTTTTCTCCCAAGTCAAGTTTCTTAATTATTTCTGCCTTTTCGACCACAGATCACCTTTCACCATCAATGTCTTGTGTATTCGTTTTTCACTTTTTCCAATCTGCGACATTATGTAAAGATAAATAAATACTGATACAGTAAAACACTATTTTACAGTAAACAATGTACTGAACTTAAAAATTAGTCCGACTATAAAGCGACTAACAAATTGTTTACATCAGTTTCTTTCTCTTGCACAGGGACAAATTGTGGCATGAAAATTTCAAGTGGGCGGCATGACAATTCACAGAGTGTTGGACTACTAGAAGTGTCGGACTACAGAGACTCAAGTGTATTAAGATTTGCTAAAGATATTCTATCAATCAAGTTCATAAAATAAAATAGTCAAATCACATAAAAATTAATACTTTTGGGTTATATATCTGTAAAAATAATTTTGAATGAAGCATAAGAAATTTATTAATTTAGAAAAATTTTTTTTTAAAATCACAAATCTCAGATACTTTAAAATATCTTTTTATTTTAGAATTTATTCATTTTATTGTTTTCTTTCTAATCATATCAAAAACTTTTAATACTAGATAAATTCAAATGGTATGAAGATTTAATTAAATATATGATTAATATTCTCTATAAAAACAAATTATATTTCTTTAAATAAAATATATTTTGAAGTACCTCAATAAATTATGAAATAATCATCATAAAATAATAAGAAAATAAATCAATGAAAAGTTATGACAAACTTACCTGACCAACTGTAACGTTTTGGTCCCATCCAACGATGTTTCTCACTTTCAAATAAAGTGTCACCAAAATAACCATATGCCAGAAATGATATAGAATATCTTAATAATGTGCCTTCATGATGAAGACTGCTTATATCAACATTAATTTGATCACCTTTAGGAATCAAGAAATAATTAATTTTACCAAAAATTCATTATCAGTTTATTATATAATCTACTAATTTTTTCACAAAATTCATTATGCAATTTTTATATTTTTTCCTAGATGTCATCAATAATTTTATTTATAAACTAATCATAGTTAATACACAGTAGAATCTTGATTAACCAGGGTAATTAGGAAATGAATTAACCTGGATAATCCACACACACACACAAAAAAAAAAAAAAAAAAAAAAAAAAAAAAAAAAAAAAAAAAAAAAAAAAAAAAAAAAAAAAAAAAAAAAAAAAAAAAAAAAAAAAAAAAAAAAAAAATTATAGATAATATATATTTAATATTAAAAATTGCTTACATACATATATCCAAATGTTCTATAATTTATTGAAAAACAAAACAAGAAATTGGTTTATTTGCAACAATAAATTATAGCAATATTTATAATTTTAATTTGATTTTAATTTTTATTGCCAATTATTTAAGATATAATAGAGAAATTAATCTGAGGCATTTGAAAATCTTTCAGACTGTGCATCTAAGATAAAACATCTATAATTGACCATCACTTTTGGGTTGTGGATTACCCCAATTAATCCACAATCCGGATAATCAACCCTGGATAATTGGGAGTCTACTGTATATTACAGATTATTAAAAATAAAAAATAATCAATTATTGCTGTTATTAATGCTCTCAAAAAAATTTATATATATATATTTGGGAAAAATTCATTTGAGTATAAGAAAACCTTCCTAGTTTAATACTATAAAAAATAATAAATTATGATGTATAAAAGAAAATATACAAATTTTTAAATATTTATTGTTTAAAAATTTGTAAACTATAAATCTGTAAAATATTGTTTACAAATTTGTAGCATTTATTGAAAAATAAAAAATAGATAATGTCTGTATAAAAAAATCATTAAAAATCTGCTCTTTGTGCTGATTTTTGATGTTTATTTTAAAAATGAAGCAGTGTAATTTGATTAATAGTAATTTCTGTATAATTTTAAAAACTCAAAGTTCTAATTCATATCAGAATTTTTAAATATCATATTAGCTGAATGAGAAAATACACTCTAATTTTCAATTTGACTTTTAGAGAAAAATGTTTTAAATAGAATAGATCCTCATTTTGCATTGCATTAGTTAGCATCATTTCACTATTATATTACCAGCAAACACTAAATTAATTAAAAAATTAAAGATTTTAAGTCTGTGAAATTGTATAAAGCTATGCTTTCTTATATTTCCATTCATAATGGAGGGGACACGATGTGGAAACTTACAGTAGTTACAGAAAATTAAGATAATCATATTTTATATGAGCACTAGCTCAAGAATACAATAGTGTATATGAACAATATATTAATCAAATTATACAATACACAGGACATTCAGCTAGACTGGCTAAGTGGAAATGCTTCAGCTTTCCAATCAGAGGACCTAGGATTGAATTAGGAACTCATTCCTTGGAAAATTTATATGAGCAGTTCATGCCAAACTCATTGATTTCATCCTGTAAATTCTAGCAAACCTCCATGAATGTTGGCAACTTATCGTAAGTCCTAGAGTGATAACTATTTAGTGATTAGTTAATGAGAAGATGCTAAAAAACCTAATCACGAGTACAATATATACAAATTCTAAACTGTCTTTTATTAAAAAATAATTTTTTTTTAATCAAAAAGGGATGATATATAACTGCTATATAAAATTTACAATTAAAATCATGTTTTTGTTTCATTCCATTATTGAACAATATAGTAAATATTTAAATGAGAAAAATTATTAAATATTATCTCTTAATACTCATATTTAATAACATAACTCTGACTTATAACACTAGGTCAATGGGATTTTGATTTTAGTTAATCATGATTTTCAGAAGCCTAACTTCAACATTAAATGAGGACCTACTATATTAAATTTTTTACTGACAAAGTCAAGGAATTCTTGCATCCATTAACTTGAGAGAAAAATGTCAGAATTTCTTTTTTATGTAAAATTATTATATTTAGTTAACAGTTCAATAGAAAAAAAAGAAAGAAAAAAATGGAAATCACATTTCACTAAACGAGTATTGAATCTTAACACTCAATAACAACATTTTTCAGCACAAAATTTGAACTAGTAGTAACTGAATATAGTCATTGTTCATCATGAACAATGACTTTATATTCTTATTATATCTTCCATACCAAATTTCCAAAAATTCATATCATATAGTAGAATGCATTAGATAAATTAAAGGGCCATTAATGAATTTTTGATTATATTTTAACAAAGCAAAAGCATATCTTAAGTATGCTCATTAGGAAATACAGTAATACCTCGACTTACAGGAACTCAGAGTTACACGGTTCTTGATTTTTTCGTTTAGCAATACTGCTGCCCACTATCTTCAGTGTGTGGAACTTAAGGATGGTTCATAAAATTTGATTTTTATGTAAAATTATTAATATAAATCTGGAAATGCCTATATATATTATATTATGATATATAGCTAAGAATAGCATTACTAATGATAATTCACTATCAATAATAATTTAATTTATCACTTATCATAATTTAATTTGTTACTAATCAAAATAAATTATCTTACTTTTTAAATAAAATTTTTCATGAAAATATATTAATGATGATGATAAATCTTATAATTTCAGAAACTTTACTAAGGAGATGCCTGAACAGGCTTGGCCTAAATGAGATATGTGGCACAATGGGGGTAAGGATAGGTAATAAGGCTTTTGACTACGACGACACAGAGATTACGGTTTAGGCAACCAATAGCTTCCTTTAATAGAAAGAGATTTTATACATGGTAAAGTAATTCGACAATCAGTTCAGAGACTGATAAACACCTGATGCAACAAAAGAAATTAAATTCAGTCCTTTCAACAAACAAGATGAATACCATTGAATGTGACTTCTCTTCGGTCGGAGATTCCCAAAATGGGGAGGAGCACAAGATGGGTTGCTTGGATTTCTTTTTTGGTAATTTTTGAAGAGAACTGTCTGAGTACTGCTTTTATCTTGTTCAGTCTTTTTGCGACTCTTGGGTACGGTGAACTGTCTCAAGGGTTCTGGAGTGATTCTTGGATATGGTGAACTGTCTCAATGTTCCAAAGCAACTCTTTGACACGACCTTTCCATATTGAATTAATACATATTTTGTATTAATATGTATAAAGAACTACAATTTTATTAAATATTTTTCTTCTAAACTAGTGCTTTTTTAGTCCTTGGTCCCAATTAAACAAAATTTATATGTATTTATATGTAAAGCTGTATCCGACTTATGCGATTTTCGTTGGTCCCACCTATCGTGTAACTTTGGGGTATTACTGTATTCTGGTTTTACATAGATTTTGAAGACAAAAGAAAAAATTGTCTCTCTTAAGCAAGCATGCTTATCATATAGTTTTTCTAAAAATAATTTTGACAGTACAATCAAAAATAACTGAGTTGAATGGAAGATTGAACAATGAGGATTCAGAAGACTGATCCTGGACACTCCTGATAAATCTAGAGGTTTGGGACTTGCAATTAAATTCAGATTCTTCAAATGGTATACAATTGCAGAGTTTCTATTGATCAGCTAACTGATCAATGGAAGCAGAGTTTGGTGGCTGCCATTGTTGCTGTGAGTGATCAATGGAAGCTTTGTGCAAATGCATTTTTTTATTATTAAAATGAATTTCTTTATGATCTGTAATAATACTGTAGATATTTCTGAAAACATTCTTGAATTGAAAAGAAACAGCTAACTGAAATAGTATTGTAGACCAATGTGATTATTATTATTAAAAACAATTGATTGCAACTGTCATAAATAGGAATTGCCATAATAAATAGTTGCCTTCCTAAATATAAACTATCATAAATTGGGACTCCAATATCTATATTTATTATTTACATTTATTTAATATTTGTTATATTTTTTGTATTATAATTTATATACATTCACATCAATAACATTTTAAATTTAAAATAGCATTCTTCGAATTTTATTTTTTGTTATAAATAAAAAATAAATTTCAGAGAATCATGAAGTTTATCCTAAATGAGCTATTAAAGAAATTTAATATAAATTTTCTGTATAAACTAGTAATTTACTTATTAATATAAAGAATTTTTTAATTATTATTTATAATTTTGCTAAATAAAATGAAATTATAAAATGCACTTACCCATAATAATTAATAATGTTGATGTAATAGGATCATTTGTCCCATTAGAACTATATGCTACAGCATCAGTAGAACCAGCTGGTATGACACCAAGTGGTATTGTGGGGCGTTTCAAGTATGTGAAGGGATCATTAACATTTATTTCCTCTTCTCTCTGTATTCTTACTAAAAGACCATTCAAAAGCTCACTAAACATACCATCTCCTCCAACACAGATAATTCTAAATTTTTTTATAGGAAAACAAAATAATAATGATTTTAGAAAAAATGAAATCATTATTCTAAATTTTATATTATTTATAACAAAAAAAAATTCATTTCTTTGAACAATGATAATTCAAAATATCACACTCTTTAATAATTTAATTATAGGAATTCCTAATTTATATATATCTGTAAATTAACTTTACATAAGATCTTTTTTGCAATTTTTTTTTTTTTTTAGATTTAGAGCTGAAACATCTACTGTATAAGTTACAAGTTTGAGCATATTAATTTATAATGTTTTAAAAGTTCATATTATTTGATTTATTTATGTAATATGATTTTTGTATATTGTTTGTTGATTCTAAGTATCATATTATTGATATTCTATTATTCCATGTGTATTATTTTATTTGAATAATATGGAACTGTATGGTACTTGAATACTGCATAAACTCAATTACTATAATCTATTTAGCCTCAGAAGTTCTTGATTTAGAATTTTGTTAAAAAACTTATTTTTTTGATTTATGTAAAATTTGAGTTACATAAACTTCAGTATCAATAATTTATGTACACTGGGGAATATCTATAACGGTTTGGATAAACATTGTTAATTTGCAACTATATATTCACAATTTTAATTTCAGATTATAATCATAAACAGAAAATAAACAAAGTGTTTTAAGCAAACCTATGAAATCTATTGTACAAGTACTAAAGTTCTGCAGTTCTGATATTACTGTATTTACATAATCGTACTCCCTCGATGGCGTCTCCACCTTGTCGTGGTGAGGGAGCTTGCGTGTTCCAATGACAAACAAGCACAGACGCGGCGCTTTGTATTGCATGTTTGAACAAGTCGCCGACAAGTGAGTAACTCGTCACAAAAAATCGCTGTATTACATGTTTGAACAAGTCGCCGACAAGTGAGTAACTAGTCACAAAAAATTGCGCAGATTTGGCGCGTTCGTATTGCATGTTTGAACAAGTCGCCTACAAGTGAGTAACTTGTCACAAAAAATTGTTTCGGTTTAGTATGTACTACCATTTTATTATAATTAATTTTATAACAATATATTGATGGGAGAAAGTCGATAAAATAAATTCAATTTTAGAAATGCTTGGCGGGCCGCATAAACATGTTTAACGGGCCGCGTGTTGCTCATCCCTGTTATAAAGGCCCGCGGGCCGCGTATTGCTCATCCCTGCTCTAAGCTATTCTAAAACCATTACCTAGCGTATAATAATGTTTTACAGCAACATATTTCAATATTAAGAATTCGAAGAATAGCAAATTATAAAAAGAAAATTTGTTTTTCAACTCCACCAAAGCTCTAGGCTTTGCGCATTAAATAATGTTATGTATTATACAGTTTCATATTTTTATTATATGCATATCTGAAAATACTTAAAATAAACGAACCTTTGAGTGTTTAACGTGCATTTTTTTTATCTTACAATTAAAACAAATTTTATATGAAAAAAACATATCGAAATAAGATTTTTAAACTTAGAAATTTTATATCTTACAATTAAAACAAATTTTATATGAAAAAACATATCGAAATAAGATTTTTAAACTTAGAAATTTTCACTTCTATATTCACAGAACAAAAAACAAAACATTATACAATTATCTAAACTATATTGACATTAATTTCAATACTGCGTTTTTATAATTTGTAAAGAGCATAATAAAAAGTAAAATTGTCTTCTGTGTTTTATAAAATGGAAAGTGAAAGAAGAATACAGATCGCATTACTTGTGTGAAGTATGTCATAGAAATTCTCCCCTCTGAAATATTCACGTCCCCTATTTCTGCCGTGGTAGGAACGGTCTACTTCATTACAAGCTGCTGTGCAGAGATTTTCCAGACTTTACAATCGAAACTACTTACTCTAATACAGCCCCTACGGTAGATGTCAAAACCTTTCTGTCATAGTCTGTATATGGCGATCGAAATACAATACCGGCATACAAGGATCAGGTCTGAGTCCATCCAATGCCACCACCATTCAGAAAGATATCGTAATGGGCTGCTACTCTCGACCATTTTTCTCTTTCAGTCTCATACAAGTACGTTGGGATTAGGGACTGTTTTAGGACTCGTAACCCACGCAAGCATACGCAAGATCAAATCTATATCGCGATCCTGCTGGGACAGTATGGTCACACAATAAAGCACAGGGCACATATAGTTATCATTTAACCAGTGGAAATATAGAATACACCAAATCAACTATTACAAAAGGTAAGTATGCATTAAATTGATAAATGTCCGAACAGAATATACCAGGAAAAAGTTTATTCCAAATAACTCCAACTAGCCAGACTTCCCCTAGCGATTTTTATTTTTGAAATAACTGCCAAACTAATAATTATTTTTAACTTATGGTACGGTGCTACCATCTGTTGGATTAATGATTGATTATTTAAATTTAGGCTAAGGTAGCGTCATCTGTAAAAATTAAAGTTCGATTATTTAATAGTTAAACGTTAATTTTTACAAACTTCTCGAAATTAAAAATTTGGCATGTTCTAGGGTCGAACCAAGAACTTCATGTTTCAGTCCCGACGCCTTACCCAGTTAGATTACCAAGACATCGGCAGATTCGTCATTTCAGAATGCATATAATTTAGATGTTATCGGATATGCCGATAGCGGCCCTCTCGAAGGGCCAAACATAGCCTCGGCGCCTCTTGGAAAATTCGGGGAGACAAATAACTAATATTATTGGGTATCTGACTTGAACCAAGCACTAAAACACTTAAAAGCACTGCGCAATTCAAACTGTATCGAAAGTAGAAACATGTCATTAATAATAACTAAATATCCAGTTGATATACAACAGCGGTGAAGAGAAATTTCAAAAAATAAAAACATTAATAAATCTATGGACAGATGGCTCCCCGCCCAACGTTAACATAAATATTAGTATTAATGTAAGATGTGTGAGGCCCGCGAGCCCGCGAAGCCCGCTGAATTAAAACAAGCGGTCTCCGACAGTCAGTATTAATGTAAGATGGAAAAATAACCGCGTAGTTCAATAATGCTGTTTATAATATAAACGTTTATCAAATTACAGGACTAGTATACTTAAAATATAATAAATCTTATCCACTAACTACAATTAACAAAAAAACATTTATTATCAAATTGTAATTATGTAAAATAAAACGCATTAAAATAGTAAAATAAACTAGCGACTCCAGTTTTAACTTGGCACAACTTTTAACATCATTTGAGGCTTATTTTAATTTTCACAATTTTTACGAGACATTTATTGACCTTCTAAGGAACATAGTTTGAGAAACGCTGCGTTAAAATATGCCCATCGTCCGATCCCGCGTGTCGTAAAAGGTGACTAGATGGGTCCTTTCATATCATTCGGCGGTTGATGAGTCCGTGACTGGAGTCTCATTCGCGGATCTGTACACGGAACTGGCACTGCTGGCAGTGCCCATGTTTGTCATTATGATCAGCGATGGGGACCCCATACGGATATCGGACCCCCAGCCGGCATGCCCCTCGCACTAATTTATTTACCAGTGTCGTCATTGGAGGGAAAAGTTCTTGCTATAACCTCCATATTAAGAAATGGAGAAGAAGAATAAATCCTTCCGCTCCATATAAACAGGGAAAAAACGAATTCCTTCCACTCCATAGAACAGAGGATACGAAGAAAGAAATCCTTCCATTTCATATAAACAGGGAGAAGCCTTCAACTCCATATAAACAGGGAAAAGTCCTTCCACTCAGTGGCGTAGCGAGAGGGGCAAGGGGGTCTATCATGCCCCGGGCGCCACTCGCAGCGCGCCAAATTCTTATTACGAGTATATTCTATATGCTTTTCGGGGGTGCCAAAAAGCTATCGTGCCCCGGGCGCCAGTTATGCTCGCTATGCCACTGCTTCCACTCCATATAAACAGAAAAAAACGTTCTTCACAGGTTAGCCATCCCTGCGGAAATATCAGCTAGATTATGGGAGGACAGGAATCAAGGGCCCGACCCCATAATAAACATTTTACAAGGGATAGAACTCGAGACTCCAAGACAGGCCCTCCAAAGTGGAAAGTCAAAGCATTGCCGTGCGGCCAAGTTCTAGTTATAAAATGTGAATTATAATTCTGTTTGGCTGTCTAGCTGTTAGCTGTGTTGTTATTGGTTATTATATTCAAATGACTAATAAGAAAATTTCCACTCCATATAAACAGAAAAAAAAGTTCTTCACAGGTTAGCCATCCCTGCGGAAATATCAGCTAGATTATGGGAGGACAGGAATCAAGGGCCCGACCCCATAATAAACATTTTACAAGGGATAGAACTCGAGACTCCAAGACAGGCCCTCCAAAGTGGAAAGTCAAAGCATTGCCGTGCGGCCAACTTCTAGTTATAAAATGTGAATTATAATTCTGTTTGTCTGTCTAGCTGTTAGCTGTGTTGTTATTGGTTATTATATTCAAATGACTAATAAGAAAATAGGATTGAACTTGTTAAGGTGAGTGTTATTAAGTAGATTTCTCGATGTCTAAGAAATGGATTAGATTTTATGGGAAGAATAAATGAATAGACGAATGAGATCCCCAGTTTCGAGTGCAGAGCAACTTAAGAGGAAACGTTACAAAAGGGTTTAATTAATAAACAAATATACGAATAACAAAAAAAAGATGGATCTCTAGTCGCCTCTTAAGGACACTCGTTTGAAAAGTGAAGAATAACACTTTTACCCCAACCCTGCAAACACGATAACGTTGATTTAATGTTGATGAAAGTTGAATGAATGTTTGAATGTTAAAATGTTAGTTATTAACATAGATTCAAAGTTTTGTCTATGTTTTTAAATAACGTTATTTCACTGTTTCAACTAAACGTTTATGTCACGTCAACTTTTAAACATAATTTTAACATACTGTACATTTTTTATAACGTCTAAAATACATTTTGTCTACGTTTTTAATTATTGTAAAATCCCATTAATTGGAATAATAAAGTAAATAGACTTAATTTTATCTATTTTCTTTACTTCATTTACAGAATATATTTAGTTTTTCAAATTTTCTTCTTCTATGAAGCAATTATTTTAGTAAGATTTAAACAATTGAGAATGCAACTAATTTAAATGTATATATTGGCGATCTTTCAAATTTGCTTTGTTTATTATGCGGCCCTCTCAATATGCCTGTTAAAAGATCCTCAGAAAGATTTGAGTTTGACTCTCCTGCCTTAGACTTAATTTCATAATATTTTTGTCCGATCTATCTGATTACACTTTATATGGAACCAAAAATGTTCCAAAAGTCATTATTTATTTTTCTATGAAAATTTATGTAAACAAAACCTCGATAAAACTTAGAAAATAATGAAATTTGCAGAATTGTGATATAGAAAATTTCATCTGATATGTTCTAAATGCAGCCTAAAAATTTTATAGCGCTATATTATTTTAGCCCTCTTTTGGTCCTGCGACATATTCGGTAAACCAAGCTTATGTCACGTGGATTAAGTTACGTCACTTCTACTAATACTAATTTTATATTTTAAAATGAAAATAATCTACAACTGATTAGAAAATAATAATTAAAACAGGCATATAAAATTTAAAACAATACTTAGATCAATAAATTGTACAAAAATCATTCACTTTCTTGAAATTTTAAATAATTTTATTGTTATAGATGCCGCCATGTTCTGACGTTGGCAGATTTATGATGATGTTTACGAAAATAAACCGAAAAATATTCTGGTTTCTAACCCAAACAACGGTTCGCCAGAGTATTAATGACGTCTATCAGAAGAGTGTATCAGAGGATATAAATGGATAGCTGGCAGTCAATCAGTTTTCAAAAATTCCGTCTTCACCAATAATAGGAAGTCATTTTCCGTTGCAAAATAGCGTGGGAAAAAACCTACCGTGGGAAATAGCGAGAGTGGTTAATACGTAACAAAGATATTTTCAACTTATAACAGATTTAATTTTTGGCTGTGCGTTGTGTCGTTGAGTTGCTGACCTTAAAGGTGTAACAAATTTGAATTCGTCTTTACAATGTCCAACATTTTCTATATTGTGAAATTCTCTGTCACAAACTTTCGATATTGTGCCTTTTAGTTGGGTCAAAAATAATAAATGTTCATGGCCTAACCATTTAAAAAATCCCGATGTGCAAAATTTAGTTAGAAAGAAGAAGGATCCAGAGAATACTTGCAGTTTACACGAAATAGAAATTCTGAAAGCAAAGGGTAAGAATTATTGCTTAGTAGAAATGTGTATGTGAACATTTTTTTATTTTCAATATAATTATATATTAATATCTTTGCTTCATAATACAGTTAGTTATAGGAAAGCAGAAAAATCGTATAATAAATTAAAATCAGATGGAAAATTTGAAGACGCACTGAAGTAGAATCAATCGACTTCGTAGACTCACCATCAAATGAAAATAGATTATCATATACTTGAAATGTCAGTGAAATGAGCGACAATGACATATACGCAACTTGAAAGATCCAGTAAGTTATCCCTATTTTGGATTTTATTGATATTTTAATTTCTAAAAAATTATAAAAAAATATAATGTCGCATTATTTTTGATGTAATGAACAATTCCAATAAATTCGACTTTAAAAAATATAAACAACATAATAATGGTTGATTTAAAATCCATGTTTTTATATTATAAACGCGAGATTGTTTTTCAATAAATTGTACTATTGTATTTTAGCTTTAATGGAAATAGTTTAAACTTCGAAATGTTCGGCATTTCGAGTTCGGCCTAGGAAATACTAGAAAGTCCGACAAGCGTTAGGACGTTCTCATTTTGACTAGGAAATTTTAGTTATTCCTGAATTCGGGTTTGTCCTATAACATATATATACAAATACTTGCACACCTAAACACATTGCATATACTTTATCATCTCTCTTTCATTACATATATAACTGACAGGAAGATTTTGAGAATTAAAATAATGATAAAAATGATAATACCATAGATATCTTTTGCTTCCTTTTCACAAAGAATACAATTCTTCTGTTGTAACTGTGGCAGCTCGCCCATAAGGGCTGCAGGGCTGCAGCCCTCCCACCAAAATGAAAACTATAACAGATTTAAGTTTTGGCTGTGCGTTGTGTCGTTGAGTTGCTGACCTTAAAGGTGTAACAAATTTGAATTCGTCTTTACAATGTCCAACATTTTCTATATTGTGAAATTCTCTGTCACAAACTTTCGATATTGTGCCTTTTAGTTGGGTCAAAAATAATAAATGTTCATGGCCTAACCATTTAAAAAATCCCGATGTGCAAAATTTAGTTAGAAAGAAGAAGGATCCAGAGAAAACTTGCAGTTTACACGAAATAGAAATTCTGAAAGCAAAGGGTAAGAATTATTGCTTAGTAGAAATGTGTATGTGAACATTTTTTTATTTTCAATATAATTATATATTAATATCTTTGCTTCATAATACAGTTAGTTATAGGAAAGCAGAAAAATCGTATAATAAATTAAAATCAGATGGAAAATTTGAAGACGCACTGAAGTAGAATCAATCGACTTCGTAGACTCACCATCAAATGAAAATAGATTATCATATACTTGAAATGTCAGTGAAATGAGCGACAATGACATATACGCAACTTGAAAGATCCAGTAAGTTATCCCTATTTTGGATTTTATTGATATTTTAATTTCTAAAAAATTATAAAAAAATATAATGTCGCATTATTTTTGATGTAATGAACAATTCCTATAAATTCGACTTTAAGAAATATAAACAACATAATAATGGTTGATTTAAAATCCATGTTTTTATATTATAAACGCGAGATTGTTTTTCAGTAAATTGTACTATTGTATTTTAGCTTTAATAAATTATACAGGATAAGGGCTTAAAGAGTATACCATTAAATAAAGTCTAAACGGGAATGCAAATTCTACGTATGTATAAACAACTTTAAATCAAATCAAGATATGAATAAACATTAAGCGTACTAAGTTATAAATGTGTAGAGAATTTAATGACCCTTTTAAATTATTTATTATATCTAAGTAATATTATTTCATAATGTTCAAGCATTTAAAATTTCCTCTTAATTCATTGTGAAACATTACTCGTTCTTGCTATTATGTTTGCCACGATATTTAATATATTTTATTTAAATTATTTTAATTTGAATATTATGCTCGTCAATAAATAATTTTCATATAAGGAAAGTAAATTATATTAAATGCTGCCTTCTCATCAAAGTTTAAGAAATTTAAATTGGATTTTACCTACTCGTTTGAATCGCTAATTATTAATTGAGAATTATTAATATCAGAAAAATAAAAAACTTATTGAAGATTTTATTAACATTGATTAGGCATACGTTTCAACCAATACTAATATGGTTATAGCCTTTTAGAGAATAATATAAATTAAATTAATATCCTTGCTTGCAAGTTTAATATCAAAGCTTCTTGTCTAATAAAAAAAGGATCAATATATATATATATATATATTAAACAGAAAGGATTGAAGAGTGAACCCTAGGGATATCATTTAATGAAATAAAGTTAGAAAAATATAATCATTATATTTGAACTGATGATATAAACAAAATTCTTGGCAACTCTCTTGATAAGTATTGAAATCATATTTTAATAATCCAAAAAGGTGATTCGATAAATTAAAATATAAGTTATATAGATTTTTAACAAATTGATTATTGAAATTTTTAATGAGAATTAAATTTTAAGAATTTTAAATTACGAAGAAAACTTTTATCGTAATTTATCGAATTTCTTTGATTATGCAATTTATATAAAACTTTAGTAAATTTGAAGTTTCGTCGTTAGAAGTCAACTGTATATTAGCTTAAGAAATTTTAAATTTCTAATTGTAAATAGCTATAAGGATGATATAATGAACATTTTCTTATTAATCTTAATATCAAAAACGTATTAATTTAATTATTCTTTAGTAAACAACATAAAGATCAGAGGAAGATAAGAATTAAAGAGAAAACAATTAAATCAAATATTCATTATTGAGTATGAATAAAACTAACGTAATAGACTTAGATCAATGCATATCTAATCAACTTAATATTAACAGGATTGCAATAAGAATCATTATAAATCTAATCATTTTAATAAACATTTAAGAAAACAAGAAAATGACATCTTAATAGAGTATTATGCCATATACTATAACTTAAAACATGCCTTAAACAAATTTTTACAGTATAGATAATACATCAAAACTTTGTACCAGTAGATCTCTAATAGATAAAATATATATTTGACTAAAAATAATAATAATTCGCAACATAAGTATGGTTTGAATCATCATTACTTCATTATAAATGCATTGGAAAAAATATGGAAAGAAAGAAATATAACTTTAAGATAAATGTAATTCAGTCGGATAAATAGAACAGTACATAAAAACTTTAATCAAGAAAATTCTATGAAAAAAATATTTTAAATTTTATTAAATAAAATATATGACTAAGTTTCCAATATCTTAGACATTTTTGTAGTTTTAATGAATAACTGACAAAACATACAAAATGAAAAGGGAAAAAGTAATATAAATAATATACAACAATATAATCATGTGGTATAGTTATTTAAATTAATCAGGTATAGAAACATAATTAAGCAAAGAATTCGTTTCATTAGTTTTTTTAAGAAAAAGTTTTAGAGTTCAGAACTTAAAGCTAATTAGTAATCATTCTTTGATAATTAATTAATAAGCGATTCAATATCTTATGCTGAAGAATATATGAATCATTATTAAAATTTGAATTAATATACCTAGGAAGCATTTTTTTTATTTGCGAAGATTTTAAATTGATTATTTTTTATTTTATTATTCTACATATCAGTGCAATATTTATTTTCAATAAAATATATAAACTAAAATATTATAACTAACGATTTCCGTTATTCTCCATAAAAAATTTCTTTTAACTGTTATAAATATTGCATAATTTGTTAGTTTACAGCACATATTCAATACAAATATACTAGTAAAAATATGTATATGTACAGTATACTGTATATAAATATATTTGTACTGGTATATTGGTTTATTTAAAAATATATATATAAACAATTGCTTATCTAAAGCAAATTAAAGAAACATTTGATACAGTTTATGCCAATAATATAAAAATATAACGAATAAACTAACAAACTGGATTTAAATATATCAAAAATTATTTTAAATTGTTTGCAATTGCTTTTACAAAGCGATAATAAAAAAGTATAAGACAATAACAATAAACAATACCTGCTCTTATAAAGTAACTCAAATATTTCATAATCTCACTAAAAATATTTTGTTTAACTACAAAACAGTTAATCTTATAATTCTACAAAAATTTACATTACCAAATCTCCTATATACAGCATTTTAATGATTTAATATCAAATCCATCTAAATCACAGAAGTTAAAAACTCACTTCTTAATTATAATCATGAAAAAGATATCAATTTTTGAAGAAATTTATGAATAGTCTAATATATAAATATTCAATAGTTAAATATTAAAATCCATGCAAATCAAATGAGATAATGATATCCATAGTTTTAAACTAAATATTGTGCAATATAGTCAAGTGAATCTTTCTGCAACTTTAAAAATCTGAAATTATTTTAAACATATCCTTATACATAAATCTATATAGTATTAGAACAATATTGCGGATATTAACACATTGCTTTTACAGTCATACTCAGAGTTTCGTCTCCTCGACTTACGACGCTTCGGACTTACGTACATTTTGAATTGCCACCATTTCCCAAAGTTGGGAGTTAAGGCTCTTCAGCAGCATATTTTTGAAAAAACAAATACTTAATTTTCAAAATAGGGTCTAAAGTGTTTCTTTTAGTTATAAATGCTTTGTTTATGTTAGTTATCGCTTACGTATATAACAATTGCAGTGCATTACATGCATTGATAAGTGAAAAAGACAATGCTTCCACTTATGAACATTTTCAAGTTATAGCATCAGTTTAGAACCTAAGGTGACATAACTCTGGGGTATGCCCGTATTTCATCATCAAATCGAATTTAAGTTATTGGATCGCAGATTTTTTTATATATAGTCTCATATTAATAATTTTATTAAGAACAAATTCTATAATTCATAGCAATCGAATGAAAAATAAGTTGACTTTATAATCAATCTCATAACAGATAATATGGTCATGTTATTATCAAATTTTTTTATCAGCTTGAGAATGCATGTATTTAATGGAAACAAGTTTTCAGCAATGTAAGTTTGTATTATATTTTGCTATAAGTTTTTTAATGAAAAATTTGTATGTAAAATTTAATAATATTACAGCAAGTTACTACTAACATCAAATTATGATACAGTATTATTTCAAGTTATAAATTTTATTATCTAAAAAGTGAGAAAAATCTAAGTACACAACAAAATCAGTATAGCTTCATAAATGAAACTGATTTAATCTTACCACTCCAATGAAGTTAAAAGATAAAATAAATACTGTATACAGACATGATTAAAAGAAATTCCCTTTTTTTATACTTTTTTCACAATTTGTCAAGAAAGCTTCTACTAATAAGTTTCAAAGTTTGCTTTTTGTTCGTCGGAGTTAACTAGAGAGTTTCTTCTATTTACTTCAAATTTCTCAACTCGATCCTTTATGAACTTTTATACTGTTCCCATGTTCACTCAAGCGATATTACTCTCCTCAGAACGCCCGATAAATCATTGAATTTCTTTCAATCAAAACATCAGATCGCCATAAACGTATCTGACTTATTATTCAGTAAACAGTATACAATACAATATTCGAAAGAGTGTTGAATCGAAGTTATATATAAGAACGAATTAGTGTCAATATAATAATGAGATAAGTGCTATAATTGGCTGTTCTTTATTTCTCGGCAAATGAATATTAACCTTAAAACTTAAAAAACATCATTTTTTAAGGAACGAATTAATGTCAATATAATAATATGAGATAAGTGCTATAATTGGCCGTTCTTTATTTCTCGGCAAATGAATATTAACCTTAAAACTTAAAAAACATCATTTTTTAAGCTTATTAATCACATATTATTTTTCATGTTTAAGTAAGTTTTACAAAAATTTAAGAATAAAACAAGTATCTTAAAACATAAGAATAGATATTATAGATTTTTATAAAATCATATGAAAGTTAATATTTTTATATGAAGAGGAAAAAATACGAGTATGTATGAATGAACTCAATAAAAAAATTGTATACATTATATTATTTGTACTATTTCAAATAGTCTAAGCTTTCATGTTCCTTCTATCAATAGATAAACTGAATTGTATTTTAAAAATTTCGTAAATAATTTCTGAAAAAATTATTTCGTAATTTTACCTGGGACTTTAAAAAAACTAATAAAAAGTTATTATTTAAAATTTGTATATGTGAAATAATTTTTATAGCATAAACAAATAAGTTGAAGTATGTGACGTTTTATTCTGGAATAAATAATTTATCCTATTTGATTTTTCAGAATAGAAAATATGAAAAATTTACTCATTATCGCTATACCTATAGAAAAATATACTGAAATCAATATTTTTGTCTGATTTATTCATATACAATTTATGGATATTCCTTTAAAATTATAAATTTACTCAAATTTAATTTCACGCATAAACTTTTGCAGATTACATTTAAATTCGATGTTAAATTCTAAATTATTGTAGAATTCAATCCTGACTGTTTACTTCCGAAGTATCTTTCCTGTAAACAACATGATTACAACTACATTTTAATAATTCACTGATTATAATATAGCTAAAAGACTGTTACTATTACTGCATTTCGATAATTTTTTTAATCTATATCCCTATAGAAAAAGAAAAGATTGAATTTGATTAATTAAAAGTTTCAAATATTGATATGCTAGATTAGGATGGTGAAGTGATAGAGGGTTATTCTCATTCTAGTAAGATGAATACCAGGCGAAAAGAGGAAAAAATATATAAAAATGTATGAAATGAACCTAATAAAACGTCGGTATACATTTACAATATAAGTTTTATACCTATTTTCAAATCTAAGATATCATGTTTCGTCTATCAATAGATATAAATTGTATTTTAAAATTTTATAAATAATTTCTGTATTACGAATTTCATGCAAAAACTTATTCTAGTCAGTTTAAAACATTTAAAAATTGATGTATTCACATTTAAAAAATATAAGTTAGATTTTGGAAAAATTGCAGTTTTGTTTTAGATAAGATGCTTTTTCTGTTCCTAAATATTTACATTTTTAAAGCCATATCTAAGTTATTGTAAGTTTATACTCTATGTCTCCAAACAAATTCACAGAATTCATTAAAAATTTTCATTTCTTACAAAATTAAAAAAAAAGTAGATTAATGATTTTTTAATACCTTATAATCCTCTACTAAAATTGATGCACTTCAGCAGATTTGGGCAAATTATCAAATATCGTTTTCTCTATGCCAAAATGGATTTTTTTTTTAAAGATATAGAAAAAAATTTGGTGCATTGATGCGTAATAATGGCGCAAATTCGCTAAGATATTTAAATTTATGAAGATAATTGTGAACAAAAGACATCTTGGGAATGAAAATAACTCATGCATTTATTAATGAAGTACTTAATGAATGAACTTGTTGATTAATTTATATAATTAATTTTGATCATATTAATATAAATTATAAAACACACAATTTTAACAGTAGAGAATAATGAAATGAAATGAAATCTATAATAAATATTGTTTGCAATAATCTTTATATTTTAATAGCAATTAATTAAAGTTGATATCTAATAATGTTGTGATCTAAATTTACTTTATTAAGATATTAAATAATTAAAATCCCATGCGAAATAAAGCAGTAATGTTTAAATAAAACATTACTGCTTTATTTCGCATAGAAAGAATTAATTAATTCTATAAGTCGAGAAAGTTCATTTTATGAGATAGACATATAATAATCTTGAATCTACAAAATTTATGGGCTGTAATTCAGGTAATAGTAGAATTAATATTGACCAAAACAATTTTCTCTTCCCAAAAACATTTTCTCAGTTTAAATCCCAAATGAATTGAAAATACTGATTGTTATATTACAAAAAATAAATAAAATAAATAAATAATGTATATAAAAGTTAACTGCATGAAGTTAGCTCTATTCAGATATCTTTTAAGGCAATAAAAATAGACTAATACACTGTTGGCAGATAATTTAAAAAATCTACACATAATGGTAATAATAAACATTATTATTACTTATTAGACATTGAAAAAAAAAAATTTAAATTTCTCAGATTAGTAAAGAAAAATCGCAGTTTTAACGCATTAAATTAGTTTATATTATAAAGTCTTAAGAAAAAAAAATCATTGAAGACTTACCAAAATAATGATTGGTAGAAGTGAAGCCATAATTCAAATACTGATTGTCCAGACAAAGTTCAGTATCTTGATACCGTTCTAGAATCATGTTCCCATAAACATTCCTTCTCTTTGCTTCGTCAAAACTTGGCTGCATTTCTTTACGTGATGGAAATGACCTTTCTGATTGGTCAGAGGTTTCTCAGCTCGTGCGCAAGTCCACTACCATCAATAACCCAAGAGTTGTCTCTACCTCTTTTTCTTCCTATATAAGAACATTAAATAAATACATGTTGAAATTTTATAAAACGTTAAATTTTTTATTAATTTTTTTATGTTGATATTTAAATAATATTTATAGGAATTTTACTCAATTTGATACTCGTATTTATACTATTAAACATTGTTTTATATAGTGACTATATAAAACAATGTTTAAAAATAATACTTTTCGATAAAATCAATGGGTATAGTTTAAGATGAGTTAAAAATTTTTATTTGAAACTTTTATTTAAAAAATAAAACTCATTAAAAATATAAATTTATACTTAATCTACATATTCATAACCAATTTGATTAAAAATTCGAGTCTATGTTTAATTTAAACTTTTTAATTATCACTAATCACGATGTATGTTATTAAACACTAGTTGCTTCTGTCTTAATATTCATATGTAAATATTTGAATAACAAGAATTCACTTTATCGAATTTTTAAGTAATCTAATAAACACAAAAATGCAAATAAGTTTTTTTTTATTCAATTAAAACATTATATTATCTATTAAACAAGCAACTCGGCATCTACCTTCTAAAATGAGAAATCACTCTCTCAAGTAAAAACTTAATATGCAATGCAAATTTAAACACTGCATCAAAATTATATATTACAGCTGAAAACACTTTCGCAGAATAAATTATTCTTTTATAAAATAAAATGAAAAATTTAATATTCTTTGAAGAAAATAAAAGTTATATATATATATCTATATACTTTTTTATAAATTTGGAAAAGTTAGTTCCTATGGGAAAATTATTATTTTATGTTTTTTCATTGTATGGTATGATATAAATTGTACATTAGGCATTTACTGAATAATGTATTTGACTTAGAAATATGTAATACTGCATAGTACTTTTACACAACTTTATAACACTATAAAACGGCTTTTATAATATGTTAGAAATAAAAAAAAACGCATAAAATGAATTATAAACCCTTGTGAAATGAAGAAAAATAAATTCGTAATTATAAAAAAGTTAATTTTCTGTCGTAAAAGATGAAAGCGAGTCTTTGAATATATAATTTAATGAATTATTTATTAAATTTTATTATCTCCTTTTTAAATGTAAAAAATAGGTTTATGTAATTATATTTTTTAAAATTTTACTACTATTTATGATTTTTTTATTTTTAATTAATTTAGAAAGCTATATAAAATTTATACGACTTGTATTAAATGCTATAAATACTATATTATGTCATTGTTTTTTTTATATAAAAATTTTGCTGACTAGATATATATATCAGTATACATACATATATATATGTACTGTACTATATATGAATAATATATATACAGTATATATACTAGGATTGTAATATATCTGCTTTTATAAATAATTTATACATAGAAACTTACAGCTATTTCAGTATTTTTGGAAAGACTTACAAAATGCCATAAAACAGTCTAAAGTTTTTTCTGGATTGCATAGGAAATATAAAAAAATGTTTTATTTTTTTCTCGTTAAGTTCATTTTTACTGTTTTTAAATATATATATAAAAACATTTTTTAAAATAAAATAGGGAAGAATTTCCTCATTTAAAATTAAAGTAATAGTGTATTTAATTAATGGTATTCAAAAATCAAAATAATACATATTTCATAGTATTTGCTGAATTTAATCCTTAGCATCTCATCTATTTCAAATGTAAATCCTTCAGTAACGAGTTCTGTGGGCTTCCGGATATCTTTGCAAAAGATTATCTTACTATAGAAAGAAAATAGCAGCTTTCGTGGCAATCAGAGAATCTTCTTACCATTAAAAAATTCCAAACCAAAAATAATTACTTAAATCAAAAGGATTAACTTTCTTACCTTTGAAAATGTTATTTTTTTTATTTGTTAGGATTAAACAGATTAGACTTAACACTATAAAAATCACTTAAAATAAACATATTAAAATATTCTAAATAGTTCTCGCTGAATAATTGAAAAGGTTTGATATCTAACACTTCTTCCGACAACAAACCCGATGGCTTTTGTAAAAATCTCAAGAGTGAGGAAGAACGAAAACATACGTAGAGAAGTGAGGAGAGATTCAACCTAAGTCGCGGATTTAGAATAAAAGTAGAATAATCGATAAGAGGAAGGAAATTCAGCTTCGTCCGTTCTACCATTTCCGCAATTAAGAAACCAATTTTTCCACAAGTGAGAAGCAAAAGTAGAAGCAAGTACTTCTTCAGAATTTAATTTTTTCCGCCGCTATATCTTCTTATTTACCGATTTTAAGTCAAGAGTAGATTTTCATGATAAAAATAAAATTATTTACTTTTCGTCAAAGAAATAAAATTGGAAAATCGTTTGAGCTAACTTTTTTTTATTTGTTTTATAAAATTCTCCAATAAAGTGAATAATTAAATACGGACGAGATAAAATGTTTACTTATAATGATTCCTTAATTAATAAATACTGTATTCCAATTTTTATGCATTTTTTAATTTTTGCAAATTTTTATATTTACGATATTTTATTTTTTGTATCGAGGCTAGACATTAGGCCTATTATTTGAAGTGTTATATGTAAAGAAGATCTAACTTTCATAAAATTGTATTATATAGGCCTATTATTTCAAATATATATTATTTTAGAGTAAGAATTTTTCTCTTATTAATAATGATTTTTTTACTTTAATTTTATAGGAAAAATACTATTTATTGTTCTGCAGTATTTAGTCTCTGTAAAAGTTACCATATGGGCTAATGCTATTCATTACAAAAATGAATAAAACCAACAAAATCTGATTAAATAGTACTTAATATTAATAAAATCTATTTATAACAGCATCCTCTATTCATGACAACAACTTTTTATTGCTCTTCAAAAATTTCACAATACATTAGTTTTATCCATTTTTCCATAATTAATCATGCTTCCATCAGATAATTTTTACTAGAATTTTTTTATTCAAAAATTTCTTAGAAAAAATTTTTATTGAGTCATTTTCAAGTATTTTTTGCTATAAAATGTTTAATGCTCAAATATTACTTTAGTCGACATTGTACTGAAAAAGTGTCTTTTCGTGTATCTTCAAAAAAGTGTCTAAATATTGACAGAAAAACTTCTAAGAACAAATAAATGTCAAATACTTTATTTTTATTGCGGACGTGACTCTCTGCAAAAATAACTTATTTTAACTATTTAAAAACTATACTTTTTAAAGTATGGTAGAAGGTTTTAAAGCCAAAAAAGTTAGATTAAAGACACTTGCAATAAATATTTTTATGTACTGATTACCAATGATATCATATAAATTTTTGATATCTCACATTTGCAGTATAAGAATTTAGAAAAATTTTATCAATGGAAAATAATAAAGTTTTCACTGAAATACAGATTACTGTATAATCCACATTAATTTATAAATTTTAATAAATCTAAAGGATAAAATATTTATTTTATTATTTTAGTATAAAATT
>AYEL01043678.1:0-24846 GCA_000484575.1 Olivierus martensii
AAGGCTAGTATAGGGAGTGGAACATCTGTATACATGTAATCTGTGGTATTAAACCGTTTTTTTATCGTGTTTTCAGAACGAGAAAAGTTTTGTTGTCTGATGCAGTCCAAAATATTAAAATTCAACGATTTAATATAACAGATGATCTTTATTAAACATAATAGAGGATAGAATATAAATAATTTATAAGAATCGAGAGAATTTACGATATTAGAGCATCTAGTGTCGGAGATTCGAACTAACCTGGAGTTTGCTGAAGTGACTACGGATAATTATTCGAAACGATACGATTTTCTCGTTTAGTTATCGGTCGGAGCCAAATCGTAGCTGTGATAATATATGTCGTATTTTATATACAGTATATATACGACTTTATACTAAATATATGTTACTAAAATGATAGACATTAATTCGTTATTACTGATAGATAATAATAATAACAATAAACTAAATTTTATAATTTTCAAATTTCAAAAAGATGTAAAATCGAGTAAATGAAATCATTCATTAACTTTAACTAGTTGCATATAAAAAAGTTAAATAGGTGAATTTTAAAATATTCGCGCTAAAAACTAAAATGGCAATTAATTTAGTAAGCTTTGAAAATAACAAAACAAAACTGATAAAAGAATAGAGCGTGATTTTAGAAAAAATAAAAATTCGATAAATTGTTAAATAAATAAAATATTATTCTATTTTATTTATTTGAGGGATTAAATGGAGAAATATTTGATTCACGCTTGATGAAAGATTTCGTAGAAAAATATTTATACTGTACACAGTTTTAAAAAAATAAATAAATACTATTGACTGAATAAAAATTAGAAGTGTATACTTAAAAACAATATTTTTGTCAGCAAATTTAAATTAACAATTATTAATTATATATATTTATATATTAAAGATTGAAATTCAAAAATAATTTGCATCACATTTAGGTTAGATCATCATTTATTAGTAAGTCTACGAATAATTTTTCAATCTTTACTAGTTTTATTTTTGAGTTTTGATACAATTAATTAACTTCGCAACTTAAGGAGACATTGTCGCCGTTGTTTAACAAAATAAGTTAATCAATAATAATCTTACTTTAATTACAATTTTAAGTCTTCGATCTTTAAACATCAAAAGCAATTCTGATAAAATTGGTTGTACATGAACTTTTTACCGTGAATACTCTAATTTTGAAAATCAAAAAAGTATCAGTACATCCAAACGTTTTTATAAATCTTTAAACATATTTAATAACTTCTTGTAAACATTAACTGCTCTTAAGAAATGAAATATAAAAAATCAATCGATATATTTAAATAGATAAAATGTTTTGCATCATCTCGTATATAATGACTTATATAGAAAACATTTAATAAATGTGAGAAATTATTCTTCAAATATCTGATTCTGACAAAAAATGTTCAGAATCAGATGTTCAGAAAAAGGCATAAAATTATATTAATTTATAACAAAAAATTGTTATAAATTAATATAATTTTATGCCTTTTTCATTAGTATATTTGCATTCTCAATACCTAAATCATATAAAATTGTGCAAGAGTAGCTTATGGATATAATTTATAATAATGTTTATTAATAAGCGTTAGCTTCGGCATAATTCTAAAGAAACATATTTGTAGAATGCTTTCATTTTGATAAAAGCACTAGATCTTTCTTTGAAGTCTAGAAACATTCTTAATTCATAATACTCTGTGGAATTTACTAAATTGCATAGTTGCACAAAAATAAATCAATACTGAACTTACTTCATTCAAGCAACTTTTTTAATGAAAACTCTAAATTATTAAAATTATAGTTAAGATCTGCATTTAAAATAACAATACCAAACACTCCAAAGAACTCATTAACTTAATTAGCGAGTACTTCATTTTGCTCGCACTCGACGGATCTCTGACTCTCAGGTTGTGAAAATATTCATAACTATTGATTTTTATAGTATGAGAAGTATCAATAAGCTTAACATTGATTAAAAATAACGTATTCGAATAAATTCTACATATTCTGTTTAAAATTATATCTTTCCATGTTAAGTTCGTTGATTCAGTTGTAATCTTTATGACGAAGATTATACAACTTTATTAATGTTATTTGAAGAAACTGATCTAAAAATTACTACTCTGTTTTTCAATGAAAATCTGCAATTATAAATAAACAAGTTAGTCAGGTTAAAGACATATTGGATCGTGTTCATTGCTAAATATAAAACTAAATCAAACTATATATACATATATACACGGTTTCATCAATCTGTCCTTGGGATAGATTACTTCAAGAGATTGCTATCTTGCAACTTATAGCTACAAGGCATTTGCGGTTCCTTGCAGTTATAAGAGGCAATATCTCATGATATAGTCAGTCTCTTTTACTGTATATTTACCTATAAATAGCAACAGTCCTCTACTTTTCTTGAATATAATTCAAAAATTGGTAATTTTGTTGCTATTTCTGCTACATTTGTATTCCTAAAATTGGAAGAGCATAGTTTATATATATTAGCATAGTTAATATTGTAGCATAGTTTACAGAATACGATACTATATAATTTTTTATTAATAAATTTTCTATCTGCATGATATATCTTAACATTAAAATTTTATCACGAATTTTTTTGTCATAAAAACTTACTACACTGATAAATTTATTTATTATTACAAATATTGTAAATGGATTACTCCGAAAGGAAAATTTAACTAATTTTTTTTTTTTTTTTTGAATTAACGATATGGAGACAGTCGATAAATCTAGGTCTGAAGAGAAGTTAAATCAATATCTTCGTTATAATGAATGTAAATACGCATCACAGCCACATAAACAGAATATTTGAATAATCACATAATTTACATTCAGCTGTTATTGATAACTTAATAACATATAAACGTTTAAAGCAATAATGGAGAAGTGAATCATTAAAACAGCAAATTTGAGTAAAAAATTAATTTCGGAAATTAAGAAATCCAATAAAAAAGCGCATGTTTAACAAAAGTTATTGTTAGTATACAGGATAAAATTAACATTAAATTTGATCAAATTTTATTGCATTTATAAGAACAACTATGAATAATGCATGCAACAAATTTCCAAGGGAAGAATTTTTGGAATAAAAATGAAATCAAACATAATTGTAGCTGTTTAAATTAAGTAGAATGGAATTTAATTGTATCTCTGTTAGATAAATGATAATTGATTAATGTAACCTATTCAAATATTGTACTTGATTTACATGTAAAAAGAGAAAAATAGTTTAAAAAAAGTGAATAAGAGTGCATACCTATACTATAATTAAACTTAACATTATTGAAATATTAAATAAAATCAATAAATGGGCGCAATAAAGATTATTTTCTATTAATCGATTTTCAATAATATACTATTCTTATAAGTGAATGATAATTTTTTATTGTTAATATATGAGAGAATTTCTAACTTTATATCGCTTTTATATAGCTATTGCATAATTAATATGATTGAAGCAGGTATAATTCTATTTTTCCTTAATTCCGTAAGAGTTCTATATACCGGAATTAAGATATAAGCATTTTTTTCATTACATTTTTCTTGTTAGTTTTACTCTCACTGGTGTTTGTTGCCTAAACTTCAGCTGTTTTTTCTTGCGAGATCAATATTTTATGTGACATGGTAACACTATTGCTATTTTTACGGCAGATCCTTTTTTTGTTTTCAAGTTCTTTTTCTTGGAATAATATAATCGCTGCAAAACTATCGAGAATACCTGTATATAGATACACAGATAAGCATTGACGAAACAGAAAAATATATTTTCTTCAGAAACAAATCGTGCAATTGAATACGTAATTCTTGACTTGACTGTTTCTGTTCCGTATAATATTTATCCGTGTATCAATATCCACAAAAATGATTAAATTTTAAGTTAAATTTATTAAAATATTTATCAAGTTAAAGACAATTTATTATCATAATTTAATTTTTTTCACTTTAACATTTATTTCTTTTTTAAATATATGAGAAAAAAGTTTTGTTACAATAACACGTATGGGTTTTTTGTCCAATACTTTTTACGAAATAATCAACTAAATGCCATCTGTCGGGAGAAATTATTATTAAATTTATTAAGAATACTGTGAATTTTATTTAATAACAAAGGAAAAAATAAATCCTATATTGAAAATTATGAAACTTTCACCATTATTTAACATCTATTATAGCAATGGTTCTTAAACAGAATCCATAGAACTTCAAATAGTACATGAGATCTCAACTGGAGTATGTAAGATTCAAGCATGTAATTTACTTTAAAAAACTATAAATTTCGATAATAATTATATAAAAAAATTAAGACGACAAAGGACTATCAACTTATTTGAAATATTATACCTGAATATTACCGTTGAGAAAAGCATCTTATAATGTATTAAGTTGAGATCAAGGACAATTATTGTAATTAAAAATTTTCAGCCGTTGAAAAATTATTATTTAAATTTTGCTTATAGAATAAATAATACATTTATAAATGTAAAAAGAGAAAAAATCTGTCTGTGAATGCATTCAGTTGATGATATTGCATGTGACATTTCTGTCAAAATTTTGTTGACAAGTAAAGACTACTTCCACAAATGTAATTTCTCTCATTCCATTTTTTTTTTTTTTTTTTTTTTTTTTTTTTTTTTTTTTTTTTTTTTTTTTTTTTTTTTTTTTTTTTTTTTGAGATTTAGGTTCTCAAGGAAAAAACCAGTAAAAAATAAAAAAAGATGATGTAAAACCAAAAATGTAAATTAGTTTCAAATATCATATTGGTTACTTTATAAAGTAAATTTTAAAATTCAATTACATCGAAACATATTTTATATAGTTTTGTTAGTATTATAAATAAATAATTATAAAGACAAAATGTGAAAGAATTTATGCAAATTACGTACAGGTTATTGTTACGTCATAGACTATTATTTATTTAATTATTATTATTATTAAGTTAATGTACTCAGATTTCAGCAAATCAGAGAATGTCAGATAACTTTAACGCTATTTATAATTGCGATATCTTTTATTAATTGATTTATATTTACTTTTTTATATTTTGAAAATATTACATAAGAAACGTACAGTATATAGTTATACATAAAACACTATATAGCGTTAATAAAATATATTAAAAGTATAGAATTTTTTTCAATATGTGATTGTTACACTCGGAATTCAATTAGTATCCTTACACGTAAAACATAATCAAACTTGAAACTTATTAGAGAGTTCAATAAAAAAAAAATTTAATTAAAATCTGAGACAATCGTTTATAAAAAAAATTTAGGAAATTAATACCCTGTGAAGGCAAATAAACCACAAAATCATCTAACTTTTTTTCTACTTGCTTTTTCTTTAAGTTCTACTTACTTTTTCTTCTCTTCTATTTTTGAATAAAATTAAACTTTTTGTACGTAACTCGAACAATATACATCTACATTTTTACAGAAAATTCAGAATTATGGAAGTTTAAAACGTACGAAATGATAAATAAGGTTATTCAACTAAATCTATTTATAAAATTTGTCACATTTCTCTCTTCTGTTCATCTTAAACAGTGATTGATGATAAGATCTTCCTAAGATATTACTACGATGAGATTTTTGAAGCTGATAAATCAGTATGCTATAATTAAATTCGCGAAACGGAAACAATGCGGAATTAATTAACCAAACATTCATTGATATACTGTATTATCGCCTTTTGATTTATTATTAATCTAATCAAAGATATTTTCGTATATTTTTATATAAACTGATCGATTAATTTAATGATGGGATTACATTCATGAGCAAGTGGTTAATTAAAAAGAAAATCAACTAACCAACATTTATTATCTAATATATCAAATTAAAATAATCCAAGCTGAGAAATTAAAATATTTGTTACAATTTATTATTGAAATAACTATTTGATTAATGTTATGTTTTATTGTCAACAAAATCTGCATCTAAAAAACTGTTGCTACAGTTTAGGTGCAGTATTTGTTGCCTCGTTTTGCTACTTTTAGAGGAGTTCACGATGAAAGGATAGCTTATTATTACATTTTATTCTTATTGTGCTGAAAGTTTCAGTGTGTTTTATATAACAAACAAGAAAGATTTACATACCAAATTTTATCGAAATCAGCCGAACAATGTAATCTGTAGAAACGTTTCATGAGAAGAAAATCACCCTCTTGTACATTATATCTTTTAGCCCAATTGGGTTAAATCTTCTAAAAATTTTAAAAGATTTTAAATGAACTAGGATATATCTATATTCCAAATTAAGTCAAATGCAGTTAAATAACAAAATCTGTAGGATGCTTACAGATAAGGGATCCTATATCTCTCTTTTTTATTCTGACTAGATGTGCTGAAATTTTCAGGGGACCTAAAGTAATCTAAAATATATTTACATTCCAAATTTAATCGAAATCGATTGAACAATGCATCCGTATAAGGTATCTGCAGAGAAGAAACAAAACTTGTTTTTGCCGATTTTTAAAAGCTATTTTCAAGCTGCTCTAGTTTTTTAGTTCTTTATTAATTGGATTTGAAGCTTAAATTAGCAATTGGTATCCTGTTAAATATTTTTCTCGAATATAAATACCAAATTAATAATATTTAATCTACCTGGTTAGAACGAAAATTACAGTGTGTTGAATTTCAACCGAAATGATGTTGCAGTGAGAATTCTTTTAGTTAACAAGAAACAGCAATTTGCTAATTCTTATTAATCGAAGGCGTTCTGAGCAACATGATAACAGCAGAATCAAATCAAAATATGAGTGCAGCCTCTATTACAATACTAATCCATATTTAGCAGATTTAGTATACATCGTTTCTTTAATTAAAAGATTGATTATTTATACGTAGAGTATTGATTGAATCTTATTTATTAATGAATAAATAAGACTCACTCAATAATATATAAGCTATAAGAATATATCTTTGGAATTAATGTTTGCCAATGTTTTATTTACAATATTTTTTTTTTATTTAATGATGACAATAATCTTTTAAAGTCTAATTGTGAGGAGAGGAAATTTTTCTTTAACTTATTCAAACTTTCCCACAAATAAAGTTAAATAAAATTTAATTTTAAAGATTGTCTTCATTGAAGGGCTTGCATAAAATCAAAAGTCTATTCCAAATAAAACCACCTATTAAAATACAGTATTCTAAAGTTATTCCTAAAGGAAAATAATCCTGGTAAAGAACAAATCGCACAATTCTTCAATTTGTTTATTAAATTAAAGAAAATATTTGGATGGCTACAAAATTTGGAAAATTTTATCCAAATGTTTATAAATTGTATAAATTAATAACTTATAAATGCTAAACTCTTGAAATTTGATATTTGAACTGTTGTTATGACAAGCAAATAGATGAAAATTGAAATGGAAAAATTCTTTTATGGCTAACTGGTTTCTTAAATGCGTATAGATTTCCAATAATTAGATAAAATTTAAATACATCGTCTAACTATAAATAAGTATATGATTATTTTATACTCTTAAGAGTCAAACATTCCAAAGAATTCAAGATTAATAGAGTTATAAATTACGAAGAAACTTATGAAATTTGAACATCCGTCATTTTTAAATGGTTTATTGGTATGTTCATCGAGATCATCTTCAATTACAGATCATCACTATTGAATTTCGTGAAAATCTACTTATTAGTTCGAAAATTATTAGTATGCGATAAGAGAGAGAGTTTTTTCAACTAGCAATAATCGCGCCTCGGATACGTCTCACTAGCTGCAATATCGCCTTTGCGCAAAGTTGATGGAGAGACAGTATGGTGATCTTATAAGTCTCACTTTCCTTTGAGAAATAAGTCAAAAAATATTAATTAAAATAAATTCCTACAATATAGCGTGGTTGCCATTTATGCAGTTTTAAATTAAGCGTTTTTGAAATAATGCATCCTAAAATTATATTAATATTAAAAAAGTCTCATTATTTGAGTAAATTCTAAAATAACGCAAAACACATTTTTTCCTGAGTTAGTTATGTTTATTTTTAAGATTTACATCTGAATATTGTTATCCAAGCAAATTATAAAATAAACATTTTTCAAATTTATTTTTTAGGTTTCTGTTTTCTAATGATTATGATAAAGTGTATAATTTAATACATTTTTACGTTCATTCAAAAATCATTTAAAAAAACTTTCAATTTAAATTATAGACAAATTTATGTGTTCGTGGAACGTATCTCCTCATTTTCAATGCATTTCTGTGGTAATATAGAATTTATTTTAATTTACTTGAATGTTAAATTATGAGAAAGCTTTGAATTATAAATAGTATTTTCTTATTATGTATGAAAGAAATAACAATATAAATAGTTAAGTTAGTCATCTATTTCTTCATTTACTTTAATACTGTATATTATTTACTATATTTACTGGTCTTTATTTTCTAATTTATTGATTCTCAACTTGAAATACAAAACAAATCTATTATCTTAATATTTTCATTTGATTAAGTTCAAAAATCATTGTTAGTATTACTAAGAAATTTTTTATTTTTAGAAAGCCATCATTTATTCCATGGAAAAACTGGTTAAAATTTCATTAATTTTTCAATAAATTATAACTTAATAAGCTTAATATACATTTTAAATCCTAATACAGTAATCCTAATTATACTGCCTATAAGACTATTGCTATGCTGGAATAAATTCATTAATTTTGTCTATAGATACTGTATGAAATTGGGCATTGAAATGTCAGCTGCAATTGAAAAATTTTATCAATAGGTCATTTTAAGCTTTATCTGGGTCCCTAGGCATAAGTAAAATATAAGTTCTCTTTTAAAATTATTGAAAATGGTATAAATAAAAATAAATAATTTTCAAAATTCGTCCTAAATCCCTATAGTTATGCTATTACACTCTATGCAGGAATTTTTGCTCCCATCAATAATGATATAATTTCATGATATAATTATGATAATGAAATGTTAAATTATGAGAAAGCTTGAATGTTAAATTATGAGAAAGCTTTGAATTATAAATAGTATTTTCTTATTATGTATGAAAGAAATAACAATATAAATAGTTAAGTTAGTCATCTATTTCTTCATTTACTTTAATACTGTATATTATTTACTATATTTACTGGTCTTTATTTTCTAATTTATTGATTCTCAACTTGAAATACAAAACAAATCTATTATCTTAATATTTTCATTTGATTAAGTTCAAAAATCATTGTTAGTATTACTAAGAAATTTTTTATTTTTAGAAAGCCATCATTTATTCCATGGAAAAACTGGTTAAAATTTCATTAATTTTTCAATAAATTATAACTTAATAAGCTTAATATACATTTTAAATCCTAATACAGTAATCCTAATTATACTGCCTATAAGACTATTGCTATGCTGGAATAAATTCATTAATTTTGTCTATAGATACTGTATTAAATTGGGCATTGAAATGTCAGCTGCAATTGAAAAATTTTATCAATAGGCCATTTTAAGCTTTATCTGGGTCCCTAGGCATAAGTAAAATATAAGTTCTCTTTTAAAATTATTGAAAATGGTATAAATAAAAATAAATAATTTTCAAAATTCGTCCTAAATCCCTATAGTTATGCTATTACACTCTATGCAGGAATTTTTGCTCCCATCAATAATGATATAATTTCATGATATAATTATGATAATGAAAATGAACGCCAAAAATCTCAGCTCCCAGCATCTGTTTATCCATGGTAAAAGATGTTCTGTTTATCACAGTGGTTCTCAAAGTGGGTGAAACCACCCTTCAGTGGTCACTGGAGCGGTCTAAGGAGGCGTTCGAAGCTCCAAGTGATATTGGGAGGCGCGATATAAAAATCGATGGGCGGTGGAAGAAATAATTGAATGAATAATTTATAAAAAAAACTTTTTAAATTACTGTACATCTTATATACAGTGTTTTTATAGAGCTGGAACTTGAAACAAAATCGGTAAGTTAATTTCAGTGTGATATAATCTAATTAGATTTTTTCAAGTAATTATGTTAAAAACACACCGGTGTGAAGTTGGCCCCCACTTTTGAATTTTTAAATTTTTTCTTTTGCATTTGTTTGCACCTCGTTAGCACCTTTTGCACTTTTAATAATTTCGTTTGCATCCCCACCGTTTGGCCCCTAGAGCCAAAACAAATTTGGGGGCTAACTTCACACTAGCCCCCCAGTTGCGAATTTTCGAATTTTTTCTTTTGCACTCGTTAGCAAATCGTTAGCACCTTTTGCACTTTTAATATTTTCGTTTCAGGTAGATTTGGCCTATTAATTTTTTATACGCATCAGTGTTTGCCAGATATCAAGTAGTGACATGTTATATATGTTTTGTTTGTCTACAATATATACAGGACAACCTTTCCAGACAAGACCTTTGGAAATTATGTAAAATATTTATCCAGTAAGACAGACCTGTTAAAATAACTGAGATCTTTCACTCATCACTCAAACCGACTGTTATTTTAATTAGCAATCTAGAATATGTTGATAAACTGTTATGGAGTATTATGATGAATAAAATAAAAACAATAGGCATGTTAGGTATCAAACATAATTTATGTGCAAACATAGCGTAGCCCAGGGTTTCCCAAGGTGGGTTCCGTGAAATATATATTTAGGATTCCGCGAGACAAATTGCTATAATAGTAAAATAACACTTATTAACGGATTATTACACGTTAAACTTTAACGTGGCGGGTTTAAGGTTAGCGGTAGATGCAGCGCTATGGCAAGGGTGCCATGACTAGTGAGAATTTCATTGAGGGTTCTGGGGAAAAATAAGTTTGGGAACCCATGCGAAGCCTATATTTGGCCAGATAGAAATAAAAACGAAAGTTAAGTAAAGATGTAAACATTGAATGTTCCAAAAATTAAAAATTAAGATATAAGCTTCTTTCAACACAATGTTAAATATTTCCTAATATAATAAGCAATTTTTACTAACAAAATGACATATATAATGCAAATAGTAATAAATTTCTTATATTAAAAGCAGAAAAGTAATGAGCTTGGTTTCAGCTTCATCAAAATGATTAAAATTCCATAAGTTAGTTGTTGCTTACAAAAAATTATACCATATTTTAATAGTATTTTTTATACTATTCCATGAATTTGTGATTTATAAATTTGCATATGATTGTGTTGTATAAATATTTTATCGTTGTCATAGTGATGGTTGAGCAAATGAATCTCTGGCTTGTTGTTGCAAATGACCCATTTTGTGCTAATGAATCCCAAACAGTTGAAATTAAATGATGGAAGTTCATTTAAAAAATTATCTTTTTACCATATTGCTATTAAATTAATCACTAATTCATTAATGCTAATGTAATAACTAATCAATATATATTAAATATAGCTAAATAATTACAGTATTGTGAAAATATATGAACACCAGGGCTGTATTGAAGTTCTTGGGGGTCTTAAAGCCAAAAGATTAAAGAGGCCCCTTTATCTATTTTGAGAGAAAAAAAAACTATTGAAAGAAATATACATTTATTGTTTTAATAAGTATGTACTATTTTATTTTATTTATAAAATTTATTATATATCATATTAAATTCTGGACCTCCTACATTAGAGGTCCCAATGTGGGTATTCCATGCACTCTCCATTTGGATGGCCTTTTAAACAATATATATCTTTGTAAAAACAGAATAATATTAATAATCTTATTTTATCATTGGTTGAGTCGAAATGTTTTCCATTTTGGGTGGGGAACAGGCACACAGCAACATTCTTTAAGCTGCCAACTAGTTGCTAATGTTTCAAAGATGGCTAAGAATGTTTTCAGGAGACGGCATCACTCACGACTGCGTCTTTGCCAATTATCGCCTGATTTGGACTAAGCTGGAGACAGGCAGATAATAATAATCTTTGAAATAGGCTGCTACCAATGTCAGTGAAAGACTATTTTTGGCAATTATTGCCCAGTTTGGACATATCTTAAGAGTCATCATGCAATTACTAAGAACAATGATGTTTCCCCAATGTATTTGAAATGCTGTGTCTTCTTAATGTTTGTAATTTAATGGCTTCCAAACTTCAGCAAAAAGATTTGCATTGAAATAATGGAAAAATTGAAATGGCTTTTAATTTGCACATTTTCAAGCTTAGTATTTTAGAGAATAAATTGATAATAGCTGACCCAATAGCCAAAATGCATTTTTGTGAGAGAGGCTGAGCAGAAAAAAGAAATCAATTCTGAAAGAAAAACTTATTCTTCTAGAACTGTAGCCAATTTTCAGGTTTTCTTCCTGAGTTATTTTTGCTCTTGTTGAATATTGATAAATTTTTCACTCTGTTTTTTTAGAAGTTTCAAGTATTTTCCTACAAATTTCTTATCAAATACCATTCAGTTCCCCATAAAATTATATATATTTAGAAACGGTCCTAAGAATTTTATATTTTTATTATTATTTTTAAATTGGCTTAAATCTGCTGAATTTAATTATTTTGTTTTCTAAGGTTAGAAATAATTTAAATTGTTTTATAAAATTTATATATAGATTTACAATATTACAAGTTAATTCATTTCTGGAGTGTGCTCATAAAATAAGAGCTTGTAAACCAGGAATGAATTTCTTATAGGCATAATGTTAAAATCAGATATTCAACCTGTCAGAGTCATTTTATCATGGCTATGCATTGCTGATTATTATCAGCAATGCACAGCCACAATAAAATTAAGTAAATGCCAACAAAATCAATAGTTTATGATTAAACAATGATTTATTTATCTGAAGAAATGAAAACATAGCCTTTAAAATCAAATAAATTATTATAATAAATTATTTTTAGCCATATGAATAATTTATTTTTGACTATTGAATATTAAAGGATTTTTATTCTTCATTATTACTGAGAGATAAGTAGATAGCTTTAATATAAATGAACTACTACCTTAGACACAATCTGAGAATGAAAGTAATATGTATATTGCACTGATAAAATCAAAGGGTTTATTACTACTACTACTACTACTACTACTTGACCACCATTTTGATTTTTCCAATTTCATAGCAGATGATGGAATTTTTGCACCAATCATACTATACATACAGTAAGATCCCACTTAACGCTGTTTCAATATAACGCGGTTTTTTATTGATTCACTTTGGCGCAGTTTTTCAAACTGTTATACTCACATAAATCCGGAATCGCACTAATTTCTTACTTTGATACTCCTATACCCTGTCTCGCAGTACATTTGATACTAATTCAGTGCAATACATATGAAAGTATGTTGTGGTCACACTTCATATTTGTGAACTGTGACCACAACATCAACAATCGGTCATCAACATTATTTTACAGTTAAAGTTTAGCCACTATTACTGAAATTATGGATCAGTTTATACAAAATGATCCAAATTTTGATAGAAGTTAAGGCAAAGTGTCATGGATGCGATGTCTTGCTATTGACAATTGCTTGCTATTGACAGTTGAGGAAAAGGCAAACGATTTTATCGTTTGCCTTTTCCTCTTTCGTTCAGAAAGAGGAAAAGGCAAACGATTTTTCGTTAGATGATTCTTAAACCAAAGAACAAAAAGTGTCAAATGAGGAAGAACCTTCTTCATCACAAATATAAATTATTTACTTGAATATTTATGATTTTCATGACTGATTTATGAATACAAATCAATATTAGCAATAAAAATGTCTATAATTAATGTAATACAATAGTAATAACGATATTTAGCAATAAAAAATGTCTATAATTAATGTAATACAATAGTAATAATAGGTTACAAAATAAAAAAAGGTACGTATATTTTTTTATTCACTGTCCCATTCTACCTATTCACATTATTTACATGTTAAGATGACCTTGAGTTTAATGCTGTTTCATTTAGCGCTTGGTTTTTTTGGAACATATCCCCCATGTTAAACGGGGTCTTACTGTACTATGTGATACTGTATAGCTATGTAAATGGTTTAAAATACTTATTTATAAATGTTTAGCATTTATTTTTTTACAATGTTCATATTTTCTATTTTTCTGATACTTTCATGTTTGAAAAAACTTATAGACCCAGGAATTTATTTCAAGTTTGTAATTTATTACTTTATGTATTATTTGTTGCTTTTTTAGAAACTGACAATGGATCTATTTGAGTTAAAAATATTATTCCCCTAATAAAATCATTTTATCTCTTTTATCTGAATTTATTTTAAAAAGTTTTTCATATTTTTTAATTGGAAAAGAAAATATAAAAGCGTGCACTTTCCTGCATATATATATGTTGCAGTTAAAGACTGATCATACAATCTAAATAATTTTAATTCATAGATGATACTATTATTAAATTTTTAGCTTGATTATCAGTTCAAAGATTGTGGTAAAATAAGTATAAATTATTTATATTTGTTAAAATTTTCATTTGATCGAGGGTTTAATTTGTGAAGATTAAGTTCATTTATATTATAAATGAATTTAATCTTGACAAACTCAAGAATATTTATGTTATAAAATATCCTTGAGTTTTTATTTGTGATATTGTTATAATTGAATATATTGGTCAAATATTACATGGCTACTGCCATTATGGATGTATAACCAAAGAAACAGTCTAATTAGAAATGTTTATAATCTAATATGGAGCAGAAAATGTTAATATTGTAACCATTTAGTATCTATATGTACAGTCGGTTGCAGAAAGATCCGAACATCGTTCATAGGGGTAGCATAAGAGGAACAGCATTGTGCCAAGTTGAAACTGGAGTCGCTAGTTTATTTTACTATTTTCATGTGTTTTATTTTACATAATTACAATTTGATAATAAATATTTGTTTTGTTTTCTTTACGTTTATATTTTCTTGCCTAATTTATTTCTTATTAATATCTATCTATAATATAAAATAACCAAGATGTTCCATAAAAATTTCAGGATTGATGAAGTGTTCCATCATAGAAAAAGTTTGGGAAACACTGATATATATAATAATTAAATTTAATAATATACAGTCAAACCCCAATAAGATGACCCCCATTAAACTGCCACCCTTGCTGACTGCCAAGAAATTTGGCGGAATGGATCTGACGAAACAGGCAAAACCTGATAAGACGCCATCCACCATCCACCAGTAGAAACATTATAACAAATATTCCTTTTGGTATTGTATTTATCCTCCTTAATCTACCAGGGGCATGTTAAATGACTTACATCCCAAAGTTCATCAGTACTGTATATAGAGTATTAAAAGCTCTCTGGATTCATTTGTAATCAGAGGGTGGGAGAAATGGAGTAATGGTTAATCATGTCTCTCTTTAAGCCTTGTTCACACCTAGGCTGTAGAAAATTTAAGATTGTTTCTATTGTTTATTGTGTACTGAGCAAATAAGGATATTGTACAGTAAGCTGTGTACATTGTGTTTTACAAGAACTCAAAATAGAGGATCAGAACAGCACATGGACATGTTTTCTATATAGTACTGTACTTCAAAGTAGAGGATCAGAACAGCAGATGGACATGTTTTTATACAGTACTGTACATATATGAGTGTTTACTATACTGTAAAGTATACAGCTTTTTAGAAATGTTAAGTTTGGATGCTAAATATAAATGTAGTATATTTTATTAAATTTAATAAATTTAGAATTCATTTTTATTTCTATACTACATGTTTTTGATAAATCACTAACCATGATTAGCCGCCAAAATCATCTTCAAACAGATGGTGGCATCTTATCAGGGTTTGACTGTATATATATATTTTATAATTAAATATATATTTCACTGATTTTTGTAAATGGATTTTACATTAAGAATACAAAATCCTTATCTGTTTGATTTCATTTTTAATTCACATTAGCTGCATAATCTGTCATATTTATTCCTTACAAAAATCTATTAATCTCATATTAAACCAAATATTTACAGCCAAATTAATCTCTAGTATCATAATTCTGAATTAAATTTTTGATTTTAATGATTAATTTTCAAATCAAGGCTATAGTGCCACAATCTGTTAAGTTAAATAATTAATTAATTATTAAAATTGAACTATAGTGGTGTCATCTAGTAATTAATAATTAGACTATAATTTTTAAATAAATTTTCCCAAAATAAAATTTTCCACCATACCGGAATCGAACTGTGATCTTTGGAATAGTGCCCCAATGCCTTACCAGTTCAATTAGAGTATATCATCTGACTTGAGCCAAGTCTGTCTGCCCAGTTTTGCCATGAGGGCTTGGAACTATATAGATAGCCCTTCTGGGAGTGCTAGTATTGTCTTGTCTGATAAGTTTCCGTAATAATCATTATTTAAGCTTCCTGAAGAAGAATTCTGCCAGATATTGCTGTAGTCTAACTGGTAAAAAGCTGGGGTGCTATCCCAAAGATCCCAGTTCGATTTGGGTGTAGTGGCAAAATTTTATTTCAGGAAAATTAATTTAAAAATTATAGTCTAATTATTAATTACTAGATGGCACCACATTAATTCAAATTTAATAATTATTTATTAATTGAATAGATGGTGGCACCATAGCCTTGATTTGAAAACATAAAAATGACATGGATAAGACCTTATTCAGTTCACATTGTGTTAAAAACTCATACAATTCTTGTGCTTTAATCAGCTTTTTGATTGATTAAGATATAGTCCAATCCTCATTAGACTGTGTCGGCTTGACGAAATCATGTAAGTACTATTTACTGCCATTTCACTTGTAGTTTCAATTATATAAATGAGTGATGCACAGCACAATTTTAAGTGAAAAAAACTTAATTTATTGAAGAATTATAGTACTTTCAGCTTTAATAAGCCATCTTCAGTAAGTTTACAAAAGTTTGTTATATATGGAACGTCTATTTAAACATCAGAATGCACGAGCTTATTTCATTTTAAAATAATAATTAATAATTAAAATAATAATGTAATATTAATATATTATTATATTAAAGATTAAATAATAAAGAGTTTTATATATAATTCCATGGCATCGGTATGTTATATGGAGAATTATCGTTAAGTACAAAAAATCTTTTGTTTCTGTAGCAATTGATAACCATGGCCTCTGTTATCCTGATTTCTGCTATGTTATTAACTGATTTTACAACTTTGGCTCAATCCCATAAGATATCTATGTCGTATTTGTAGACCTCTTTGCTAATGCAGTTGTTAATCTGGCCACCTGTATATCACTTTTATGTTCCTTAAGCCTAATTGCTAAAGCCCTTATTGTACTGCTTATATATATTTCGTGTTGTTGAAGGGTGGTGTTATATATTGGTATAGTGTATACCTCAGAGCGTTTATATGGTTGGGTTGGGGATTTAATATTCTTTACCATATGGTATGTGGTATTTAGTCTACTATATGTTAATGTGAGGTTTTTCTTTTCAAGTGCTTTTCTAAGTGGTTGAATTGGATCTAATATGAGACAGATAATGATTTGAAAATTAATTGTTAAAATCAAAAGTTCAATTCAGAATTATGACACTAGGGACTAATTTGATTAACATAATGTTTCTGTAATTACAATTAATAGTTTATCATCAAAACACACAACAGCAGTATTTTATAAAATAAACATTTTAATAGGCGAGGTACTTTTGGATAGATCCAACACCAGTGCCTTACAAAACCATAGAATACGTTGTGAATTCTAAAATGACAGTTGGTACGTTGTTGTTCAATAAAATTTAATATATAAAAATGATATTGTATTATATTAAAATAAAATATAAGATTAGTAAATATGTAAAAACTATAGAATAACAAGTCATAAAAATTTTATAGTGGTTAAATTCTATTTACAGCATATAGCCAAGCATTAGACATGTAGTTTATCATTAATAATGTTACTAAATTTTTTCTTTTTATGATTTCTACAGTTTCTCAACAAATCTATTTTCTTTCTGTAAATATTTGATTTAACATGATGTTATTCCCCTAGTTAGTTTCAATTAGAGTGTACAATCTATTTAACCTTCTGATTCTATTATTATTATTATTATTCTTCACACATATATAAATATTTATTCAGGTTGTGTGATGCTTCATAAATAACATTTTAATATATGCTTGAATATCAGGTACTGTATAAAGAAGTTTGGAAGTATAAGTCAATATATTTCATCCCCTTTTTATTGGGAATATCAAATTTAATCCTAACAAATACAGTCGATTCTTGTTATTCATGGTAGTTATGTTCTGTAAATTCTTCGCGACTGTACATCCCTAACAGAATTATCCAATCAAAAGTTCTGTATTACAGATAAAAGTAACTATCTTAATGGGATTATTGAAAAATTCTTCAGTATAGAAAATTGAAGATTTAATCTCTGACTAACATCTAAATGCATCATATTGGATGCCCAGCAGTTCTATATCAAATCTAATCAATTAATTGGATCTGATATCTGTGATTCTATTATAATTCTGAATTAATTATAATGTCTGGAGATATAATGTGTCAATGATCTTGATAATTAGTAATTATCTAGCACATAATAAATCAAGTTTCATTAGCTTGTATCAAATGATTTTAATATTATGAACTTTTGAACTTTTTTGCAATTTTCAATTTAATATACAGTGAAACCCCGATTTTGAAACTTTTCGGGGACCGTCCCGAAAAGTCGAACGAGCATCTATAGTAATTCATTGAATCGATTGCATCTAAACAATTCAACATCGATTTGAAATTTTCGATATTCATTTTGTGGAAAAATATTTATTTTATTGAGTAGCCAATATTACGATTCTTCATTTTATTTATAGATAGAATTATTATAAATGACGATATGGGTGGTTCAATGAATAATTTTTCTTATTAACTTAAAAATAACTAAGTATATTTATATGAGATTTTATTTATTTGTTTTATTACAGAAGATATATATAAATATGAACATTAATTAAAGGCCAACGGCATATCCATGGCGAAAGCACTGACATAAAAACAAAATTCTAGAAGGGAAAATGTATATTTTTACTATCTATGCTACTGGTTCTTAAAATTTTATATTATATCGTTAAATTCATCTATAATTGTGAAATTAATATATTTAGAGGTACTAATGAAGAAATTCGTGTTTTATCCAATATCCAGCACATTTTAACAGATAATTTAATTCTTGAAACACATCATTTTTCTACCATTGAAAATATATCATTCATAATATTTTAAAAAAACAATATATTTATCTAATTGAACATTTGTAATAGATAATTTAATTCTTGAAACACATCCTTTTTCTACCATTGAAAATATATCATTCATAATATTTTAAAAAAACAATATATTTATCATGAGAAACGTATTGCGAATTTAAGTTTCGTTACAACGTGATGGTTCGATGAGCAAATGATAAATCGTGTGATTCAAACTACAAACTACAATGGATTTACAAATTGAATAAGTTAATGATCAATTACGTGATCATTAACTTATTCAATTTGTAAATCCAATAATAAAGTTCGCAGATCTCATAGCACCTACACAAAACTATCATTTGTTTATTTTAGTTAACATCAAAACAGTCAATAATATAATATTAATCTGTTTTAATATAAAAAAATAAAATCTTAGACTCAAAATTAATATTTTCTTTCAGTAAATTTAGTTTTCACATATAATTTTTTATTCTTAAATTTAATTCAAAACATTACTTTTATGTTTATAATAATTATTAATTTTTCAAGATTAGTCTATAGTAATTCATTGAATCGATTGTATCTGAACCAATTCAACATCGATTTGAAATTTTCGATATTCATTTTGTGGAAAAATATTTATTTTATTTATCGATAAATTGAATTATATAGTAGTTTATATAAAAAGTGTTTATTTGTAAAATAAATTTAGTTAATATGTAAATAGTTTTTTTCATTTATTTCCGAAAGAAGTCAAGTTGGTATATCTTGTTTCATTATACTTAACCCACATCACAATATTTGAATAGTGATGTTGGTCTAGTTGAAAGAAGTACTGAATTTAGTTAAATAATGATCACAGCTTGAAGATCTAACTGATAATTATTTTTCCTTGGATTGGTGACTTTATAAATAAAGTCACTAATCCAAAGAATAATTGTGATTAGAATATATCACATTAATCTTACAAATTCAGACATTTATCTACTTCAGTCTAATAATATACAAAACTTGTTACAATAATTAATCATTATGAATGACTTCATGCCTTTTAATTATTCATATTTTTATTATTCAGTGCTCAATATATAGCCTACTGTTTTAAACAAATGACACTTCACAAATTTCTGAAATTGTAATTACTTTGTTGACATTTTATCCAATCAATATTCTTCATTGATTATTTAAAATACGGTACATAAATTAAATGCCTGTATTTGATTTAGTATGAAATTAAAATTTAAAATAAAGCTATCAAACTGTAAGTCTATTAAAAACTAAAATAATTAAAAATATTTTAAATATTTATTAATCTCTGTAAACCAAATTCTTTTTAAATTTATTCGAAAATATATAATTAAATTTAAAATATTTTGAACTAAATTAGCTTTGTTTTTTTCATATAAAATGCATGAAAATTATTGTACTGTATATTATATAAAATTATTCTACTTAACAATAAATATATTATGGGGAAAGCTGATTTGCTAAAAATATTCTTGGATTTTTTCAAAAAAGCTGGGATTTAATCTTGAAATTATCAGATAAACTATCACCATCTTTCACCGCTATCATCTGAATGATAATATTGAAAAAATTTATTTAATATCTGACTAATTTGTAGGAAAAATGAATGTTATTAATTTTTTTCATATATAATTCCTTATAAATGAATTAATTTAGTATTCTATGTGACTGAATCATACAGGAATTTAATCAAAATGAAAAATATACATTAATTAAAATGTAAAAATGTTAATAATCAAATAATCAATTTTTATAATTTACTTCACTATATTTAAAACATTCTCTTCTCTCTTTCACTACATATTATACAAATTATTCTACTTAACAATAAATATATTATGGGGAAAGCTGATTTGCAAAAAATATTCTTGGATTTTTTCAAAAAAGCTGAGATTTAATCTTGAAATTCTCAGATAAACTATCACCATCTTTCACCGCTATCATCTGAATGATAATATTGAAAAAATTTATTTAATACCTGACTAATTTGTAGGAAAAATGAATGTTATTAATTTTATTCATATATGCTTATTTTCTTGAAGTGATTCCTTATAAATGAATTAATTTAGTATTCTATGTGACTGAATAATACAGGAATTTAATCAAAATGAAAAATATATATTAATTAAAATGTAAAAATGTTAATAATCAAATAAACAATTTTTATAATTTACTTCACTATATTTAAAACATTCTCTTCTCTCTTTCACTTAATGATTTAAAATATTAATCGTTAGAAAACAAAACATAAAATTAATAAAATTATTATATTCAAATTTACAAAAAATATTAGATAATTTCAATAATGCATAAAGATTGCATTTATCGAGAAAATATAGATAATATGGACGATAAAAAAGTTTAAATAAATTTCAAATTTTATGGAGATATAGTAGAAGAAAAAATAATACTGTAATTAAATAATTTTCAACGAATGAAAAAAATTCAATTAAGAAAATCAAATAAGTTATTTTCACCAAAATAGCTAATTTAAATTAAAAAAATTAAATAAATTAATTAGATAAATTTAATCTGCAATTATATAAAACTAATCAATGATGGCTTAGAAGAACTAAATTGATATAAAAGAAAAACTACAGATTAGGATGAAAAATAATGTTTGTTTGTTTTTTTTCCTAGAAAAATTGACATCAGTTTGAAATGAGAATAATGTGTTTGTTCACATTATTCGTGTGAATAATCTATTTCAAAGATATCGACTTATAGAATCTTGAATTGCATTCATTCTTTATCAGAATCACATAGAAATTTCAAAAATTAATAAAAAATAATTTGAATAGTGAGGAATGATCTGTTAAAACTGAATAGTTTTCAAAGTTTGGTTTTTAAAAATTTTTTGCTAATAGACAAATAAGGAAATGTATAAAATCACTTTTTTTATTAAAATATATATTAGTTCTAACAATTGTTTATATACTAAATACTTATATACTAATTGTTTATATACTAGTTTCATTGCTCGTAAAGAATGTGGGTGACCCCATTAATTTGATTTTTTTTATTAAAATATATATTTGTTCTAACAATTGTTTATATACTAGTTTCATTGCTCGTAAAGAATGTGGGTGACCCCATTAATTTGATATAAATCAATATTTTATATCGAGTTCTATATAAACAGAACGATTATTCTATCCGAAGAGTACAAAAGTAAATTCTATAATTATTGTATGGAATTATAAAGAAAAAATGAATGATTTTTGAAATTTTTCAATTATACATATTTATACAAGAAGAATTCAATAATCAAATATTGAAATTATATATAATACGAAAAAATTACTATTATAACTGTGGGAAATTTTTTCAATTATACATATTTATACAAGAAGAATTCAATGAATAATCAAATATTGAAATTATATATAATACGAAAAAATTACTATTATAACTGTGGGAATATGGATTACAAGAATAGATAATTATAGATTTTTAACAATGAAATAATTTATTATAATTTAAAAAATATTTTCTATGATAAATAATTGTTAATCTATACAAGCATGAACATTATATATTAAATAAAAGTATATAGTAATGCAATTTTAAAAATATTAATATGTAACATAAATTGATTATTTAAATTAAAATAATTTAAAAATTAATGAGAAATGGTTTAAATTACAAAATCAACGAAAGAAAAATTTTAAACATATAACGTTTAAAATTTTTCTTTCGTTGTAAAATAAAAAATAAAAATTATTTTATCAAAGAATTCAAGAAACTTTTCAATTATAATTAATTAAAAATAGATCATTTGGGAGGGCGCTTCAATCGTCAACTGATGAACAGTGGTTAAGTGGTGTTCCGAGTTTTTTTCGTTATAATTTGTGATTTATGTTTATTCAACAAATCTCTCGTTTTTTTATCTCAGAAGCCTTTCAAGCCACTCTGGTCCTGAATACATAATTGGTAGGTCTCTTCCTTCTTCACGCTTATTTCATCCAAATTAGTATACTACGATTTTTCAATATGGCGGCCAAATCTGTTAAAAAAATCCGTTATTAAATCAAACTATTATTTTAAATATTGGAGGACGCTTCAGTCGTTAACTGATGAACAGAAAAGTCTCTTCAAGCCACTCAGGTCCTGAATACATAATTAGTAGATCTCTTTCGTTTTTCGCGCTTATTTCATCCAAATTAGTATACTACGATTTTTCAATATGGCGGCCAAATCTTCAGCTGTCATTGTCGTTCATTTCACTGAGATTTGAAGTATCTGTTAATCTATTTTCATTTGATTCTACTTCATTGCAGGTGTCTTCAAATTTTCCATCTGATTTTAATTTATTATACGATTTTTCTGCTTTTCTATAACTAACTATATTATGAAGCATTATTAATTCATAATTATATTGAAAATAAGAAAATGTTCACATAAACATTTTAACTAAACAATAATTCTTACCCTTTGCTTTCAGAATTTCTACATCATGTAAACTCCGATTTTTCTCTGGATCCTTCTTCATTTTGACTAAATTTTGCGCATGCGAATTTTTTAATGGTTAGGCCATGAACATTTATTGTTTTTGATCCAACTGTAAGGCACAATATCGAAAGTTGGTGACACAGAGAATTTCACAATATAGAAAATGTTGGACATTGTAAAGACGAATTCAAATTATTACACCTATAAAAGATGTGGAGCTTAGCCAGATATTGAACACGTCAAAAATTAAATCTGTTATAAGTTGAAAATAACGTTATATTAGTTCCAGCAGCTAAAACCATTAATAAATATTTCTCACAGTAGATTTTTTCCCACGCTGTGTGCAACGGAAAATGGCTTTCTATTATTGGTAAGACAGAATTTTTGGGAAATAAATGACCACCAACTATCCATTCATATCTTCTGATACTCTCGTCTCTGACTGACGTCGGCGAATCATTATATGGGTTAGAAACCAGAGAGTTTTTGGTTTGGCTTTATTTTCGTATACGACATCCAACGATTTTAAAATCGTTGAGATCATCATAAATCTGACAACGTCACTATGCTGCCATGTTGTGACGTTTAATTTTAAGAATAAAATTATTTAAAATTTCAAGAAAGTGAATGATTTTTATACAATTTATTGATCTACGTGTTATTTAAATTTTATACGCCTGTTTTAAATATTATTTTCTGATCAGTTATAAATTATTTTCATTTTGAAGTATAAAATTAGAATTAGTAGAAATCACGATACACTTACAAGTTAGACACGGTATGATTATTTAGTGAGGCCATGGTCTATAAATGTATATGGTCGTTCCACTCCTACCGATAACAATAGAAAAACTGTTAAGATTAGATTTTAATCACCAGGACGGCGTTGTCGTCACACATAGTATAATAGCGCACGAATCTGCATAGAATTACTTATAGAAGCTTATAGCTCAAACATAATATTGTAAAATAGTTTTAACAGGAATTTCGTTGAGCACGTAAACGTTTTGCCATGGTCTTTAAATGTATATGGTCACTCCACTCCTACCGATAACAATAGAAAAACACACGAATCTGCGTAGAATTACTTATAGAAGCTTATAGCTCAAACAAAACTTTGTAAAATAGTTTTAACAGGAATTTCGCTATATTTTGATAAATTAGAATGAAAACATCTTAGAGTTATCCTTAACGTTTTATGGACCTAAACTTAAATGGTAAAAAATAATATTTCAAAATTTTT
>AYEL01043679.1:0-92279 GCA_000484575.1 Olivierus martensii
TCATCTGGCCCGCCAAGCTATTACGTGCGGCCGGGAACGCACAGTCATGAATTTAATGAAAGCGCCGAATTTTTCTCCCACATGCAAAAAATAAAAATAAAAAATTCTGATATAAAAAATTTTTTTAAATCCGGAAAAATTAGAATTTTCCTAATTTGCTAAGGCCTTCCTGTGTAACTAACAAGTAAGTTCCAAAATATTTTATTAGTGTAATTTATAGTTTTGTATTAAAAATTAAATAAAGTATAATTTAAATTGTACTTTTTCAAATATCGTTTATAGAAAAGTATATATTTTTCCTAAATGATATATTTTTTCACTGATATAATGTATTTTAATATTATATAACTAGCAACTATAGTTAAATTAAATTACTAAAAGTCATCAGGAAATAATATCTACAAAATCTTCAGTCATGTTGCTAGATAAAAATACAAATTTAATTCCGTATTTTGTGATCAAACGCGAGTTAATCCCGCAGGTTCTTCATAAGCGAGTTCCTTTTGCAACTCAGTTGACGTCATATGACGACACATTACGTAGGAGGTATGCGCATAGGCATACCGTGTCTAAGTGTATCGTGGTAGAAATGACTTACTTGTTAGTTAAACCATGTGACATTATCTTGGTTTGAATATGTCGTGGGACCAAAAGAAGTCTAAAATAATTAATATAACGCTATGAAATGTTTAGAGTGAATTTAAAATATAGGGCCGTTGGTCTAAAATAATTAATATAACGCTATGAAATGTTTAGAGTGAATTTAAAATATAGGGCCTATCAGATGAAATTTTCTATATCACAATTCTGCCGATTTCATTGTATTCTAAGTTTTATCGGCATTATGTTTACATAAATTTTCATAGAAAAATAAATAACGCTTTTGGAAAATTTTTTATTCCATATAAAGTGTAATCAGATAGATCGGACAAAAATATTATGAAACTACATAGGCGAAGGCAGGAGTGTCAAACTCAAATCTTTCTGAGGACCATTTAAATTATGTGATAATAACGCTTATTTGAAACAATGAACATAACATTATTTAAAGACGTAGACAAAACGTTGAATCTATGTTAATAACTAACATTTTAGCATACAAACATTCAGTCAACTTTCATCAACATTAAATCAACATTATCGTGTTTGCGGGGATGGCAAAAATTTCAAAAATAAAGAATTTATTGAAAACACTTTAAGCAACAGTAGGCTGAATTTATTTTGTATAAATTCTCATTTAACAATCCTTGTTTTTAATAATAATTTTGAATAATTATATAAAAAATTAAATAATTTTATTAAACTATGCGTTTTGCATTAATGAATTTGCCCAATTATGACAACGATACTCCCACGAATATTGTAAAATAATATTTGGCATTAAAAGTTTATTAAAACTTACTATTTTTAGTCAATTCATAGAAAATATAAGAAAGAATGTTGTTAACGAATTATGTTGACTTATAAATTCTATATATCTAATATATTATATCGCTGGAGAAAGCAATTGCATTATTTTGGACTAAAGTCTGTCAGAAAATTATTATTATACTAGAAGAAATGACACATTCTTATCGTATAAATACATATGTCGAACGCATTCCACACATTTCATAATACTAAATAATGTAAGATAAGATCAGATCAGATCTAAGAACAACTTTATACTGTAAATAGGATTTATTATATTAATACAATACATGTTTATAATCTAAACAAATGTATAAACGTAAGATTCGTAAATTACTGAATTGATCACAACAATTATAATTTTTGCGATCAGTTCAGTGATTAAAATATTTTAATTAATGGTATAGTTAATGAAAGCAATGATTATAGACTATACATGGATTATTGATAACATAAGAACATTAAATGTAGAACGCTAAAAAGGATAACAATATGTAAATGATCCAGAACAATAGTGTTATAATCTATTTATAGAAACTATTTGATTCACATAATTATGACTTTTATTGATGAATCTGATACGTTATCAAAAACCATATTTAAGAATATTTATTATTATTTCCTGTAATAGAAAATATAATTAGTGTATACCCGACGAATCCAGATGATCCAGACTAGTGAAGATAATGTCCAAAGGGAATTATTGCAAACTTAATAATATCAGGCTGCCAGATGGCGGGATGATTAGTACGTGCAAGGATTCATTAAAGGAACTCTTTCGAGTACACTTTCTTGGGTCTTCTTTGATTGAAGAATTATCGTTTTCAAAGGGGCAGTCGAACTTCAATGGACATGTTGATCATGCCATAAGGGAGGATTGGGATCTTGTTAAGAAGGTGATCAATCAATTACATACTGGATAGGCTGTAAGTAACTTTAAATCCTTCGAGTCTTCTGGGCCAGATGATATTTTGTTGGTGTTTCTCTAACAGGGCATTAACCTCCTGGACTCGCCTCTTTGCAGTGTCTTCAAGGTCTGTTTAGCTTTCGGCTATATTCCGTAGTCCTGGAGACAAGTAAGGATTTATTTCATACCTGAACATGGGCGTAATTCTTATACAGAGGTTAAGTCCTATCGTCCAATCAATCTGACATCGTTCTTATTAAAGAGGATGGAAAAGCTGATGGATAGATTTGTTAGGAGTGGGACTTAAGTCTCCTTTACATGGCAACCAATCTGCGTATCAATCGGGCAAATCAACTGAAAATGCTCACCATGATGTTATGTCACTCATTGAGAGAGCAGTTGAATACAAAAAAGATTGCCTTAGGAGCAGTTCTTGATATCCTTGATACCGAAGGGGTTTTGGCTTTTATTCGACTTCCTTTGAGCAACTTAGTTTTGCAGCAAATAGACATGGAATCTGTTATATCTGTTAATTAGGATTGCTGATAGTCACGATTGTAGATGCCAGGAAAAAGATGAAACTCCTCTTCACATTTTGTGAATATGTGGCCCTTTCAAAGCTAATGTTTGCATTTTCCTGCATTAAAGAAATACTGTCCCATTGCAGAAGATACTGTGTTTCGTGTGTGAAACGGGACGTCTTATAGGCTGATCCTGTTAGTGGTTTACAATGGATCACTAGTTAGTCGCAGTGTTGGGATAATTTAAATCCCCTTTTCTTACAGTCATTATCATCATCATGTTCTATATATATTGATATTCGAATAAATATTAAATAAATTATATTATATAGTTGGGCAACAGTTTGCATTCCCTTGGGCCAATTATAATATGTTTTATAAACTTCGATTTTTTTCTTTATTTTTATTTTTTAGATGTTATATATTTAATAATATTTGAAATATAATAATTTAAATTATACTATATTGTATAAATTAATATATAAATAATAATTTTATAGTCTAATAATTATAATATTATATAAATTTTATAGTGCAATAGCGTATAATTTAAATTATGCTATAAAATACAACGATGAAGATCATATTATTTATCAATTAAAAAAATAAAATATTATATTCAAATTCTTGACATCAACCGACAAAATACACTAGTTTCACTAGATTAAGGAACAAAGAAAAATGACAATAAATTTTTTTAATGTAGCTAGAGATATGTGCAAAATTAATGTATACAGTATTATATAGAATGCAACGCTGAGTAAAAGTATATTAAATTATTTCTGCGGTTTTCGATATATGCAAATAAACTGCATCATAAAATCGTCGTATTAAGAATGCTCGCCAATTCTTAACATCAAGAAAGAGGAAAATCCAGATAGCAGAATTTTATAATATGGCTAGAAAACGTCATTTAACTGAAGAATTGAGAGAGAGAACAATTGGGAGGCTAGAGGCTTCTGCCTGGCTTTGGTTTGGAGGCCAAAATCAGAGAAAAATAGACAGATGGTTAAATGTTAGCTATAATAGCTGTATTAGCTGTTCATAGATTGAAGCCAGTTTAAAAATTCTTTAAATAGCATTCCGGAGGTACAGCGGGTGGAAGAATAAATGCAACGAATGATCGATATCTTCGATTATCGGCTCAAAGGAATAGGAACACTATTTAAAACACACTTGTGGTCTGCTCTTGGTAATGCTGCAGGAACGCTCGTATTTGTTTCTACTGTACATAAAAGGCTTCATGAAGGAAATCTGTATGCTAGGCGACCAGCATACCCCTTAATTCCATCACAGGAAAACATTTGAAATAAGCAAGATATCGTGCCAATTTGATTGAAACCTTATGGAGGTTAATAGCAGACCTGGGCATTATTTAAATACTTTTTCAAATAATTTTTTATCTTATTTGATTGGAAATTATTTTCAAATAATTATTTGATTGATTATTTGAATCATCAAATAATTTTTTTAATTATTTGTTATTTTATATAATTTCAAATAACAAATAATTAATTATTTGTTATCTTATTTGATACGTCAAATAATTATCTTTTATCTTATTTATTATTTGATTATTGATACAAATAAAATAAATGCATTCTGAGGTACTGTAATATATGATAAGATGGCCTGTACAATGGTATATTTTATTTTATCTGTACAATATGCTGAATATATATATAAAATTGACTTGTGTCCGACATAGCACTTTGCTCCGGAGATACTTCATGCCCACATTGATGTTAATATAATAATAATAATATAATAATTAATAAAAATAAATATTATTATCAATACAAGTTTAATTCTTACAATAATTAGTACAAACATATTAATCATTGTACAAATTCCTACAAGGAAGAAAATTCTTCTATAAATCAACAATAGTTTTCATCCAGTGATGAAATGTTTAATTTTCTAAACAACAGAAACTAAAAACATAAATAAATCAAAATGACGTAGACTAAATGATTAGATTATATGCATCAAATGCAAAAACTTAGCGTATTTATTAATCACGTTTTTTAATATTAATAATTCAATGGCTTAATAAAATTAATCTCAATCACGCTAAATGGAAATTATTCAGTTGTCACCGTACCATTAATGAATTTTAATGAAAAATTGAAATACTATATTGATTTTTTCAAAAAAGCGATTATAGTTAAAAACCTTCGAAATTTTATATAAGAATATATATTTTTTGATTCGATGTCACAGTGGTTTGAATTTGAAGTGTTCGTAATAAAATTTATTCACGATTCGTTGTTGATATGATTTAACTTATTGAAGAATGCGGAACAGCTCATAAATCACTAAGCAATAGATGCTACTAATGAAAAAGAGATTAAATCAAAAATGTGACGTAGATATTTCCAAGTAAATCTTCCTTTCATATCCTTGCCAATATGATAAGGTTTGAAAGATAATTTGGAATCGAGGACAATTTCCTAGATCTTTATGCCAATGAACAATTTTTATAGTTTTGCTATACATATTAATAATAATATTGAATTGAATTTCCTTATGTTAGTCCTAACGTTAAAATCATAAATAATGATTTATTGATATTAAGTGACATACTGCTTCGTATTAGATTTAACTGAATTACAATCAGATTTTGGATAACTAAAAATCATATAACCTCTATAACGCTTGAGGATACTATAAAATCAAGAAAACAGAACTTAGAGATGATTTTAGGAGATTCCAATTGTAGAATATATAAAATATGTTATATACTCCCAATATAGATATAGAAGTTTCAGTAAAAGTTTGAAGTTTTTCAAAATCGGAATAATTTTCAAGTGAAACCACTTATGAAGGATAAATCCTTTTCGAAGAGTAATTTTAAATAGATGTTATGTGCTTGTTCTATTACGCCTGGAAACATGTTTTATAATACAGTACATTAAAGAAAAAACTTTTTGTAATACATAAATAATATTAGAATTTTATTGTGTGGCTTTTATGAATGCATGACACTAGGGTAAAGTGTGGATATTTGGATCAGTAGGATATTTGGATTATCATAAGCAGTTTTTGACCATCTATCTCGCCAACCGCTTAATTTTCCAATCTGAATTAGGCATAATTTATAGTCTAACAAGTAATTATAAATAATAAAAACACGCTCGAAGAATTGCAGACTATTTTTTATAATGATATAGATTTACAGCTAATAATTCTAATAAATTTAAAATAATCCCAGCTGATGCAGTACGATATCTGTGGATGGATGAAGACCAACCAATCTGTGATCTTCGCAAGCGAGCACTTATCCACCAAAACATCTTTTTAAATCAATTCTCTTATTTTAACGAATGTTTACAGTGTTTTAATCATTTTAAAAAATTTTTCATTATTCTAGCTTTTACGCCTTTAAATCGAATATTGCTATTTCATTTAACATTTAGTTTTTTTAGCTTATTTTTGCACGAGTTACGTACTTTTATCAATTAAATTTTTACGTTTACGTCTGCTGACCGAATTATCGCTGTTGTTACTCGCTACAATTTTATTTTGATTTATCGCGCCCTTTTACGAAATGTTTATAAGTGTTATTGTTTATTATTTTATAATGTTTACAATGCGTAATAATGTTAATACAGTACAGTATTTATATTTTACAAGTAATTTTCACACGTTGTTGGTTTTATTTTCGAGAATATTGTATTTGGCGCATTTGATTCGGACGAATTTCGTATGACGAAACAAAACCAAACCGTCACAATTACGTTAACAAGCGGAAAATACACGTATAGGTTTAAATTATATAAAACTATACATTTGTTGCGCAGTATATGTTTATAATCAGTGGCGGACTTTCGCATAGGCGGTGCAGGCGGGCCGTCTCGGGCCCCGCAATCCGAGGGGCCCCTTATTTAGCTTTAAAGCTGTATCGAACAATGCTAAATTATAAAAAAGTTATTATATTTCGATTTTGTTATATTCTTATATGTATTTTTCTAAAAATAAAAATTGATTTGCTAAAAATTAATTTTTTTTAATTGGACTCCAAAAATTTCTCATGCCTCGGGCCCCCTTAAGACAAAATCCGCTACTGTTTATAATATAATACATTATATATAAATGTTTATTAAACATTTATTTAGGCAAAAAAATCGGTAATCGCTATTTGTAATTTTGATTTAAATTCGTTTTTTGAAACAAAATCAAGCATTTCTTATAAGAATTATATATCAATGGCAAATGAGTTTATCCGGGTGTTGTAAGATGATGCGAGATGATTCTAGAGATAAGATGGTTTTAAGTATTTTTTGTGTATGAATATGTTAGGAATCTTAATCTACAGAAGATACTACATGTACTTCATAATTTGAAACAGACTGTTTATGAATGTTTCTACTCATTTTCCTCCAGAAAATGTTCAAATGTTTTACCCGTGCTAATATATATTACTGCATTTATAATACGAGATATAACTGCTAGAATATAAGTATAATAAAATTTATGATGAACCTATGGAGAAAATGATGTAGTCTTCTTATATGTATTTTTCTAAAAATAAAAATTGATTTGCTAAAACTTAATTTTTTTTAATAGGACTGCTAGAATATAAGTATAATAAAATTTATGATGAACCTATGGAGAAAATGATGTAGTCAGGTACTTTTTGCCAAAGTCACCATTCTGTTTTTCTCACTAAATTTACAGTATTTTGTTTTAAAAGATACATTTCTCTAAAGAATACATCCTGAGGTAAGATGGTTAAATAAGATATTTCATCATCTATCTCGCCAACCGCTTAATTTTCCAATTTGAATTAGGCATAATTTATAGTCTAACAAGTAAGTATAAATAATAAAAACACGCTCGAAGAATTTGCAGACTATTTTTTATAATGATATAGATTTACAGCTAATAATTCTAATAAATTTAAAATTGAAAGCGTAGTAGGTACTTGAAATATTATTTTAAATTAAAATATATTGTTTCTTAGAAGTATTTTATAATAAGTTATTATGATTAACTTTATATTTAAATTATTTTTTCATATCGGAATTTATCAGCCGAACCATCTTGCCCTTCCATTGGGGAATAAGATATTTTTAATGCATTAAAATGATTTAATTTGATATTTTTAATGCATTAAAATGATAAGATGCATTAAATATTTTTTTTAAGATCCTTAATTTTATTGTTGAGTAATCATTTCGGTATCAGTGTTCGACTGTAATGATATCTTTGGTAAAATTAACAGATCTTTTTTCAAATATTTATGATTTTATAATCAAAATTAAAAAAAATCTGAGTTACCTTCTTTTAGGGTAGTTTCGAGAGTTTTCTTTTCTTCCGAATACTTATTTTTTCATTTTTATCTTCTCTTATAGTTAAACGAAAATTCAAACGGTTAAAGAGGAAGCCAGTTTAAGCGAGACTAGATAAGAGGGAGTTGCTGTAATCATAAAATTAAAAAATGTTGTAATAATAAGCTACCAATTGCGCCATCCTACAGACAATATGTAAACTTTTGATGGCGTGACATTGATAGCTATAAAAAGTATTCTCACTATTACCTTTACTCTGCCTAAAACCTCTCTAAATTGCACTCTGAAAATAATTTTAAAATATTTCTAATCTGACAGCGATTAGTTTACTGGAATTTAAAGTTATGATCAAAAATTTATAACTTTATTCAAATTTCTGCGCTGAAAACTATAGCTAACGATCAAGAACGACATAAAACAGACGGATTAGTAAATATAGTACTATATTTGTGAAGTTACTTTTATTTTACCTAATCAACGAAGAATTGCTTTTAACGGTCCAACAATCACCTGATTCGCAGTATGTTTCTAACACATTAGTTGATACAGATGGGACACTTCGCTTATTCGAAGATGCTGCCACTATTGGCAGTACCTGGCGTTACCATGGGCGTTACTCATTTCACCTTTGTTGTAGATAGTGGATGTCGGTTTATTATTTCTACGAATCTTATGGCAGTTCTATTACAAAAAAACTTTTATAATTAAAATTTTCAATAGATTAAAACATCATTTTTTTAAAAAACTTTTATAATTAAAACTTTCAATACATTAAAACATCATTTTTATTAATAGTTGAATAAGTACTCTCCATAGAGGCGCTTCGTTCGTTTCTTGTATACAATAGAGTCCCCTATGAGAGTGTCCGATCTGTCTCAACTAATCTGTGGTTTCTAAGTGCAATGGCATTTGGGGACTATAGAGTAGAAAAGTTCAAGGTTGCATTTCCATCCACGGGATTTTAAAATAATCTAAATTTTAAGAAAATTCGCATTTGTCCTATAGATTATCCCAAAATATGCGGACCAAACTTGGTGAAAACCAAATTTGATTTTGATTTTGAAATCATTTGAAATGATTTTGAATTTTGATAAAACAAAGTTTGATTTTCTGTCATTCTGACAAAAAATCAAACTGATTTTTTTTTATCAGAAATAAAAGTATTTATAATCAAACTTTTTATAAATATTACAAAGGTACAGTCTATGACAGGTTTTGACATCAGTGGAAAAGGTTCGGTTTTCGTACAATACGAAAAAACTGATGGAGCCATTACTTCAGTTGTTGATCGTTGTAGGCTACAATTTGGGTTAAACCATTCCATCGGTTGATTAGCAACGGGGAGTGGAAGGAATATTGCATATTTAAGCGTTTACATGCAAAAAACGATTTCGTTTACTATACTTTGCTCTTAACTTTTATTAATGCATTAAATAACGTAAAAAATATTAATGAAATAAATTAGGATCGTAACTTTACTGGCAATAACTGAATTATTAAGTAATAAGATGCGTTGCATACCGAAGTGTCGTTTAATACCGTATTTAAAGGCATGAACTAGATTGTTGAAGTTGAGTGCGAATTATTTCAAAATGCCAACTACTACGTCTAAGAGTTCTAGGTTGCTAATCATTCATCATAGGAACAAAGGGATGAAAGACATAGCGAATATATTACTTACAACATTCTAAAGCAGCACGAAGAGACGGGGGAGCGTTCACCTAAAAAATCACCAGGTCATCCACGATTGATCTTAATAATATCGACGATAAATGCATGTAATGATAAGTGCTGAAGGCAGCAAAGTTATCAAAGCTAATAGGGTGCATCCCGCATGCATCCTTCATAATCTGGAATCTGTAAACATGTTAAAAGCACCTCTCTAAGCTATTCTATAACCATTACCTAGCGTATAATAATGTTTTACAGCAATATATTTCAATATTAAGAATTCGAAGAATAGCAAATTATAAAAAAAATTGTTTTTCAACTTCACCAAAGTTCTAGGCTTTGCCCATTAAATAATATGTTATGTATTATACAGTTTCATATTTTTATTATATGCAAATCTGAAAATACTTAAAATAAACGAACTTTTAAGTGTTTAATGTTTATTTTTTATCGTACAATTAAAAACAAATTTTATATGAAAAAGTCATATCGAAATAAAATTTTTAAACTTACTTGTTAGAAATTTTCACTTCTATATTCACAGAACAAAAAACAAAACATACAGTACAGTTATCTAAACTATAATGATAATAATTTCAATACTGAGTTTGATAACTTGTAAAGAGCATAATAAAAAATAAAATTGTCTTCTATGTTTAATAAAATGGAAAGTGAAAGAAGAATACAGATCGCATTACTCATGTCAAGTACGTCATAGAAATTCTCCCCTCTGTGAAATATTCCCGACCCCTATTTCTACCGCGGTAAGAACAGTCTACTTCATTACAAGCTGCTGTGCGGAGATTTTCCAGACTTTACAATCGAAACTACTTCCTCTAATACAGCCCCTACGGTAGATGTCAAAACCTTTCTGTCATAGACTGTACATATATTTAAAAAATAATTATAACAAGCTGGTTTAATGATATAAAGCGCATGCGCGGGATTAAAAGTTCGACTATTTGTGTGGAGCAAAATATTCTAGTTCCGAACTTGTTCCAAACAGGTTTGAGCGCTGTTGGAACAGAGAACATTCTGCAAAATGTTTTCACTCGGGTCTGCTGGAACGTTATTTTCGCTTTGCGCATGCTCGGACAGTTCAGAACTCGTTGCTGGAACAAAGCTATAGACTGTACATAAAAATTCTTTCACGAAATATGTAAAAATTTTATTTCTGTATTTATCTACGTTCATAATATTTTATTAATCGTAGAACAATAAAAACATAATTTTAGACATCATTGACCAATCTGATCTACTTTAGTTGGTCGATTTTATTTATTTTTTATTTTTTTTAATGTGGCTGAATAAACACTTGGCGCTACTACGTGCTCACAACTAAACTGTACACGATGCTTCCGGATGGCTTTTTAATTTTATCTGTATTATTTAGAATTTGTCTGGCTAAACCGAAAGTGCTTTTGATCGCTGTTTCTAATATCAATATCGATTATGTAGAGAAATACAATTTAACAGGTTTTCGATTTTTAGCCGAAACCGGAGTACACGCCAAATGGGGGATGAAACCTTCCTTCTTTACTCAAAGTATACCCACTTTGTACACCATGGCTACAGGTAAATATTTATTTCGATTATATTTACGATAAATATGAACAGTCCGATATAATTAAAACCATACTAATTATATACTATCATCTTTTGTTACGTTCGGGTTTAGGCTATCGATTAAGCTTTTCTAAAATGATGTCGTCAAGTTGGGCGGACTTATTCTATTAAAATTTTTAAAAATTTCTATTCGGTGGTCAGTGTTACGCGTTTCCAAAATTCTGACGTCAGTGGTACGCATTTTATAAAGGATTCTCGTAGACCGCCCAATTCCACATCAAATTATGGCTTACTATAAGCTATCATTTATTTTAAAATATTTTATTTTCTATCATTAGTGTTAGGTTAAGGCCTAGATCCCCAAAGTTCTATCATATAATTACGTGTTTTATAATTATTTTAAAAAATTGTGTCACGTGATATTTCGCGACAGAATTTGATAGCTGGCGAGTGGTCTAACAATCGCCTTTTATCTGTTAACGTTTTTTTTATTCGCTACGCTGTTATCCTATTAGATTTCTTTCACACAGCCAACGACAACAATAGAAGACAAAGATTACTTATTTTCACTTATCGCTTAGCTGTTCACATCAGTCCGAAGGAGACTACGATAATTTATATCGAGCGTGTGAAAACGTTTGTTTTAATAGTTAGCGAGTACGGATCCACTTGTAATTACGTTAGTCCTTCGACGAAAAAATTTATTAAATTATTAATAAATCCCGATAATCTTTACGAGAAACATTATATAGCCAAAGTGTCTCTCGCGCAGCCGAAATCAATTTCCTCCATTTTACTTTATAGAAATGCTTCTTCCTGATTGGTCGAAGTAGAACGATAACGACTAAATCTTGAATGTTGGTCAAGATCCACGACCGTTTCGGGACGACAACGGCTAACAGAAACAAGAGTGAACATATAAGTGACCTTGACAAAGCGACAGAGACCGAGTCATTGGTCGTTGTCGCTGGCAGTGTGAAAAGAGTTTTAAGCTTATTTATATTTATGTAACAGTACTTAAAATATTTACGATTACTATATTATATTATCATCATTATTTCGCAATAACATCTGATCTTTGTTAATCTGTATCGACATATTGCCCACATAAAGTATGCAGACTGTGTGCGCGCATATACTGTATATATATATACAGGTGTTCCGAACGATCGGGACAAAATCAAACCACGAATTTCATGCATCAAAATAATAGAAAAAGATCATATAAACATAGAGACAAAAATGCCTATTCACATTTTATAGTAGCGCTTTTTCAAAGATGACAAAATAAACCAATTTAATTAATGAAATAAATTAAAAAAAATGAATATAGTTCAAGATGGAAAACGCAAGAAAATGTTAAACATTTCATTAATTTTTTTTACGTTTATTTCATTGTTTAAACACGTTTCCTTTACCATCTTTGAAAAAGCGCCGCTATAATGTGTGCACATTTCTCTTAATTTCGGCGTTTTTGGACCTATGTTCATAAAATCTTTTTTCATTATTTTGATGTAAGAAATTCGTGGTATGATTTTGTCCTATTACCTAATACTCTGTATTTATGTGTATATATATATATATATGCATACATAAACAATATGTATATTATATAAATAGGCCTACTATATAAGGTACAGATAACATATATTATTATATAATGGTATATAATAATTTTATTTAAGAATTAAGGAATACGTTATTGATAGAGTAGAATATGAAAATCAAGTCACCGGTAAATAAAATTTCAAGATATCGAATTATAATGAAAATCTTGGATATACTGTACTGTATTTAAGGAATTTTTTAATATACTGTATTTACGGATAACAACTGTAAAAGGCAAACTCTACCCATTACTAATCAAGAATATATAGTATTAAATCGCATTGGTAATATTACTTCTAATCAATTGAATATGTTGAAATATTATTCCTTATTTCCAGAAAATTGTTTTTTTTTTTTCTTTTCTAAAAATCTAGTTATAATTTGGTTATTGTATCCAAATTCTCTATTTCCACCCAACACAAACTAAAAGTTTTTTTTTTTATAAATACGTATTCAAAACACACTACTATCAACTTCTCACGCTTCGAAAATTATTAAAAATTCTAGATTTCACTCTCGATATCTATCAGTTTTAGTTCCTCTGCGAATTTTTAATATAAAACTATTCTGATGAAGATAAATCAACTTATTCTCGATCATAATTTTTAAAAAATACTCACGCCAAAGAGAATTTATTCATCGCGTAATTCGTCTCTCATCCGCTAATATTTTATTTAGCTTATTTCTATCAATCCGCTCATTAAACTAAACGGCTCTAATATTACTATAAGAATCAACTTTTATCAGTTTTTCCCTATAATTCTGGACATAAAATTAGTCACAAAAAGAATCTTTCGAATTAGTCTAACTTTAAAAATAATTTTTTTTAACATAAAGCGTAGTACTGATGCGATATAAAGGAACGCATTTACGAGTTAATTCTTTGTTTTATTGGAAGCATTTAGAATTTTTCATAAAAAAATGTCTTCAATTTTTTTTTACAGTACGAAAAATTTTGAATGCAATTTTCACTATTCGAGAAATGAACCTCATTACGATCGCTGACAATTTTGATCATTTCTGCCTTTCAAACAGAATATATGGAGTTTGTTAGCGTATTTTGAATATTATAACATTTGACTGGTGGATATTATTAATTATGGAATTATTAGCCTCTGTAAATATTTTAACCTTTATTATTATTATAGGGTTATATCCGGAAAATCACGGGATTATAGCCAATTTTATGTGGGATTCGAAAATGAACAAGTCTTTCTCGTACCTGAGATCTAAAGAAGCGACTTGGTGGGAAGGCGGAGAGCCTATCTGGATAACTGCGAAGAAACAAGGAAAGAGAGTTTCTGTATATAATTGGCCCGGGGCCGACGTAAAAATCCACGGAATTTATCCGGACATGTTTGTAAAAGGATATATCTCCATTCCTTTTAAAGACTATATGGATACAGTAGCGGATTGGTTGGGTGACGATGACGCGGATTTAGTGCTGGTGCAAATGAATAGCTTATTTCTCTTTTCTAACTTATTAATGATCGAGAGAAAAATCAGACTGGTCGACGACGCCTTAATATATCTGTTTTATCGTTTGGCTACCGATTTTCTGTTAGAAGAAGTAAATGTGGTGGTGGTCAGCGATCAGGGATCTATGAATATATCCTCCACTTCTCGTAATATAATTAGATTGGCCGATTACGTGGATATAGGAGATATCGCTCATTACGGAAGCGGAGGAGGATCTATGGGTATTTGGCCTAAACCGAATAAAACGGAGATCCTTTATCGACAGTTGCTGAGAGCCTTTCCCAAAATGATTGTCTACAAAAAAGAAAAAATTCCAGAAGCGTTACATATAAAAAAACACCAACGATGTCCTCCACTACTACTGTTAGCCGAAGAAGGATATTTTATACAATCGGTAGGGAATTTTTAATTTATTTATATTTCTTATATCGATGATAATTTCTTAGGATGGAAATATTTTTATTATTTTTTAGTTCTTCGGATTCCACCACTTAATTAACCGATTTATAATCGCCAACGGATATAATCCAAAAATGATAGATCTTCGGGCCGTATTTTACGCTTCTGGTCCCTTCTTCCAGCGGAATTACGTCATAAACGATTTGGATTCGGTTAATATTTATTCCATCGTCTGTCATATTTTGGACATCAAACCCGCTGTTCATAACGGAAGTTGGAAGGACGTAGCGGGTATATTTGCCAAACCCATAATTCACCATCATCATAAATCCAATGGCATAAAAGTTGCGGGATTATCTCTCGTATTTCTGATGTTACAAGGTATTTATCTGGCATTTTATTAAAACGAGTTAAAAATAAATATTTCATTAAAACCAGTTAGCGATGATTATCCATTATTCGATTTTGCACCTATTTGATCATTTATAATCGATTTAATCCTCTCCAATCTCGACAACATACGTGGACATCATTCCAATCGGATAATATTTACGCCTTCCCACTTATGAAAATATTTTCTCTTATGAGTAATACTGAACTATAGCGACAATTTTCGGTGTTTGGTTCTCTAAATGTTCTCAGTAACATAGTTCATTCGAACCGAATATTTACTTAAAGTATGGTGATAACAAATAGTCAGACACGGAGAAATTCTAGTTCGTATAAACTTTTATTCCATTCAGGAACGGAATCAAACTGCGTTGAATATTGAATAAAATTTATAAATACTTCCTTGGCATAACTTCCGCAACATGTAATTCGATAAATAAATAATTATTCTTAAAATCTATGTAAAGAATCGCAAATAAATATTTATTACTTTTTAGATTTATCATAAAGATTTGTAGGTTCCATCTCGAAAATAATTTTATTTTAGCGTCATATCGAGAGAACAAAATAACTGCGGCCATTATAAGCCAATTACAAAAAGTTCTATTTCTTATTTTAAAAATCGTTATTTTTAAATACGCCGATATACCATTAACCACAGATTAGTTGAGACAGATCGGACACTCTCATAGACTCTATTGTATACAAGAAACGAATGAAGCGCCTCTATTATGGAGAGTACTTCAAATGAACTCAACTATTAATAAAAACGATGTTTTAATTATAAAAGTTTTTTGTAATAAAACTGCCATAAGATTTGTAGAAACAATAATAACCGACCCACTATCTACAACAAAAATGAAATGAGTAACGCCCATAGTAATGCCAGGTACTGCCAATAGTGGCAGCACTTCGAACAAGCGAAATATCCCATCTGTATCAATAAATCTGTGACCGTTAACATACTCAAACACGCAAAAAAGAACTTTTTTGAATCCGAATTTTCGAGAAAGATTTTTCTACCATGTTACGTATTTGTATAAATACTAATTCGGGTTATAATTATGTAAATAATCTTTGTCATACATTAGGCGTGACGATAAAAAATAATGATTATACAACACGAATAAAATCCTTCCATATAAAGAATTACGAGTTAAAGACGAGGTAGGGAGTTCTCATCTTACTAATAGTTACGAAAAAGTTGATGACGACCGCAATCATCTCTCTCTTAATGAAACAAATATTTATTTTTAGAGTATAATAGTGGCTCAGCCAGAGGGATGCGACAAAACATAATTAAGAAATGAAACACAAAATATCGAAAATTATATATTTTATCGAATATCGAATCAATTATATAAATAATAATCACCGAACAAATATTAGCGGCGAAGGAGTGCAATTGCCCCCTTGTATCCCCCGCTGGCAACTTTAGTATAATATATAAAAAGCAATTTAAAAATGTCATTTTTTAACGAAATAAAATTTACGATTTCAATGAATAAAAATTGAATCGTTCTAATAACAATTTTTTATTCTAAACGGGCATTTCCTAACTGTCTCCTACTTATGCAAAAAAAAAGTTTTTTGCATAAGTAGGAGACAGTTACGAAATGCCCGTTAAAAACGTCTCGTAGTCGCATTTGAGAATTGGTTCCATTCTACACCGCATATAACGGGGGTGGTCAAACTTGGTGTCACTACGAGCCACTTAGAGAATCTCAAATACTCAAAAAAATTTTTGAGTATTTGAGATATACACTTAATTCTAATATTTGAGATATTCACTTAATTCTAATATTTGAGATATTCACTTAATTCTAATATTTGAAATATTCACTTAATTGTAAAAAATTTTTGCGGAACGTCAAAATTAGTAATGTTTATATAAGACTACGAATATTAAAACTAATAATAAAATATCCAGTTCTTATGTTTTATTAAAATTTATAGGTTACATATAATTTCGCCGAACACTTGTAACAAATTTGTGGAACACCGGTTAAGAATCACTGTTCTAGAGGATTAAAAAGAAATGTAAAAATTTTGCAATTTTCTGATTTTTAAAAAAATTTCTCGGTTCATCACTATCCATATTATATATAGGAGAAGATGGGGCGAAGCCGGGTACCTTAACTTTGAATTCGTATATTTTTTAAATTTGAACAGAAAAAAATGTTAAATTATGTTATTAGGCTGCAATAGTTGTTAATCTATCAAAATTTATGGATTTTTACGTAAAAAGTGTGTTTGTTTCTTAGGTAGGAGTTTTTTAAAAAAATGCAAATACCCGGTTTTGCCTCATGGGTGGGGTAAAACCGGGTACGCATTTTGAACACACGTAACAGTCATTTTCAAAATTTTTATTTACAAAACCATTATTTTTTCTTATTTTAGCAACAAAAGTCAGATATAAATGTGTCATCCTCTTTTTCTGTATTTGATCAAGGCACATGGCCCCACCTTAAACTGGATATATCCTTTCTTTAATTTAGAATGAGTATAGTTCGTTACAAAATATGCAGGCTCCAGTGTTTCTCTCTCTCTCTCTCTCTCTAAGGACGATTCTGTATTTTCAATGTCTTTTTTTCACTTTACTTCATTTTCTCCTTTCTTTTTTTCCTTTGCTTTTATGCTTTCCCCTTTTGTGTCACTGACTTTTGTGGTTTTAAAAAGGTTTAATCTTTCTCGTGGATATACCGGGTACTGAGGTATGAATACTACCCGGTTTTGTCCCATCATGTTTTAATAAAAATGGCATATCTACATTCAGTGATGCGATAAAATATTTCTTAAAAGTTAATGAATACAAAGGTATATTTATTGATGATGATTCTTCGTGTATATGTCATTACAGAGTGGTATATGTTAATCAAACAATTGAAATATTTCGGCACAAAAACTTTAACAAAGAAACTGGCGTGTACAGCCGTTTCCAATTCAGTTCCTACTACCCTAATTCCACTTACTCCGCGCGGACGAAAAAATGCGCTAGCGCAAATAGTCAACGGCGCATAATCTGCTTAAATTGTTTCCATTCCCCTTTTACTACAACTTAACCTTGAGCTTAGCATAGACAGAATGGAAACTAGAAATGATTTTTTTAATTCGCCTGCAGGGGCAATATCTTGGCATAATCATGTTAGTCATTGATTTTTAAATATTTGTTGTAATGGTTGTATTATCTTTATACTAAAAATAAATTATTATTAATAATTTGATTTAATAAATTGAAATCAGATATGAAACAGAATTTATTATTGTTAATCTCTACATATTCTTCTCCACTTTTTAACAATTTTCAGATGTTCCTCTTCATATTCCTCAGCAATCTCTCTCGGATAATAATTTGATTTATTAAATTGAAATCAGATATGAAACAAAATTTATTATTGTTAATCTCTACATATTCTCCACTTTTTAACAATTTTCAGATGTTCCTCTTCATATTCCTCAGCAATCTCTCTCGGGAAATTTTTGAGTGTGTCAATTACTTTTGCTACAGGTTGTAGAGTAATAATTTCATTACCAGATCCACAGAAATTATAGGAAAAATATTATTATTATATTCAGTTATAAAGTTTCTTTTATTCGACTGGTCTAGTAATATATTCCCTACCATCTATATATCGATATGTATTCCACATGTGAACCGCCATCTTGGTTTTGCGCTGGCACAAAGCAGAAATACAAGTATCTATTACCGCTAGATGACAGCGTAAAGCGGATAACGCACTATTTGTCTGCGCAGATTCATCTTTCCACAAGTGCGCTATACGCCACGCACTGAGAGTCGTGCGCAGCAAATTCAGTGGAAACATACCTTTAGAGGTAATTTGTCAGTTCGCTGCCAGATTGGAGTGGTCCTCACGGAGATACATGGATACCCCCGGTTTTACCCCTATATATTATTGTACTGCTTAAATGAATAAGTTAACCGAATCTTTATTACAGAATTTGTCTCTAAGAAATTTGAATGTTGCATGATTCATATCAAACTTTAATTATTCATAATTTCCAAATATGGATCTCATAAAACGGTGTTGGATCGAACTTTCCATAATCTTCAAATAATTACAGTATAAACATTCGTACTTACTAATAAAGGTACTTTTCCGTTTTCCGGGCGCCATCTTTATTCGCCGCCCACCGACTACTGTATAAAATACGAATCGACAATTGCGCCCGGATAACGGAAAAGTACCCTAATAAAAGTCATATTGTATATTATAAGCATTTAAACATACTGTATTGGAAATATTACGTAATTCTTCCCATTAAAGGACATAGTTTAGCGACAGATAATGGGAGAATGTTACTTCTTCAATATATGTTAAAATGCGATCAAAATAAGTTTTTTAATTTATTAAAAATTATTCATTAAAATTTTTTTTAATAAATATATTCAAAAAATAGAAATAATGATAATTATCATCATTATTTCTATTTTCCGAAAAAATTTATTTTTACTCCAATAATTAACATTTTTGTATAAATATATTCAAAAAATAGAAATAATGATAATTATCATTATTTCTATTTTCCGAAAAAATTTATTTTTACTCCAATAATTAACATTTTTGTATTACGGTGTGCTTGCTCAAAATTTTTCTTTGGGTTTAATCTTTTATAAAAGTATTTTTACGCGAGTTAAATAGTCTGAAGGGTTTATTATGTTAACTATTTACTCGACTGTATATAGAGTATAGTCAAACCTAAGATAAAATCATACCTGAAATTTTAGAAATGATAGCAGGTAACTGATATAGTCTACATTTTTATATTTTAATCATAAATGAAGATAATATATACAAAGTAAATATAATATATAGTAACAAATAATCAATACAATTTATTGCTGAATTTAGAATATGATAGTACATGAATAACAAATATTTAAAATGAAAACAACAAATATATAAACAGTTTGATTTTTATTTATTATAATGTTTAATCATTGTTTAATGTTATCTACAATATGTAAACAAATTGATTCCATTAGCATGAAATAAAATCTCTTATTATGATAATTATGTTCATTTGATGATTCCATAGTTTTATAATGATTTTCAAATATCACAGCTTAAAATGAATAACAGATAAATGAAACCTGCAAAAGAAAGATTTACTTAATTATAACAACAAATTATAGTCTGTATATAAAAAAAAGAGCATATAATCATATATTACTATTAATTTTAAGCTACAATGGAATCCACCTGAATATCTGCATGAGAAAGCCATAACTACTTTTAATAATATCAAGATTTAATTTACTTAATTAGAAAATGATGATGATGCGAATTATTATAGCCACAATAACTAATTCTCATCCCATCAATTATTTTTTATGTAATTTTAATTACAATAATTTGCATAATTTGACAGTATTTGAAATATTACTCTTTAATTGATATGAATATTAAAACTGCAATATTTGCATTTTTCTACTTTTGTTTGTAAAAAAGGAAAAGAAAATATCTTTACCTATTGGCATGATTACAGGAAAATCAAATTATGCATGGCCAAACTTCAGGAGGAATCTATACTAAAAAACAAGAAAACACTATTAGTTAAAGCCATAGAACATAGATCCTACATAGCAGGATTTTATAGTTACAGTTTCCAGGATGTTAAAGAAAATGCTCAATGTCCATCATTAACTTTATCAAGCATACAAGCCATTCTTTAAATCATTATCTTACTCAGGCATTTTTTCAATCTTTACTGAATGGCAGAACTCTTTATATTAGAAAATTGATGGAACATCTTTGAAAAAATTATATATCTTGTTTTATTCTTTTCTAATTAGAAGTCATCAAATAGCAAAACTATTCTAATTGCCATGATCAGCTCAAATGTGTAACGGGATCAATTAATAGATGAAAAGTGAGGATTAATAACACTAAATCTGAGATTCCCATTCAAAAATTTAAGGAATCTAAAATCACCTTCCAGATTTCTGAAATATTTTGTTCAGAAATTCTTCAGGTGAAAAGTAAGCAATTTTCCATTTGGTTAATGGATTGCTACATTTGGCACCTAGATTGGTATTACAATCTGAAAAAAATAATTTTTCAACAGTATTTTATTTAATTTTTGATGAATTATTTTATGGAATACTTAAATCATACTTGTAGATCACTAGTGTTCTGTTGAATATAGGATGGAGTGGCAAATCTATGGTATACTAACAAATTTTTCAGGCAAGTAAAATTTGTAACTGATATATTGTTTAAAAATTGGATCAGTCTGGAGAATAATTTCCAGAAAAAATGCTTGAGAACATTAAATTTTTGTGAAAATTTTAATGTTCTCAAGTATTTTTTTCAAGCAAATTTTGATACAGTTTTAAAAAGGTTTATTACTCGATATTGCATTTTCAATCAAATGAGATAATTTATACAATGCTTAGACTAAATACTATCTCAAATCCATTATGTATCCATTGTTGCAAGTCTTAGTAGTTGTAATTTTCGAATCATATATGTATATATATATCTTCTGAAATAAGAACTTTTAACACTAATTACTTAATGAATTTCATATGATAAACCAATACCTGAGATTTTTGACTATGTAATAATTACTGTTCAAATGTGCAAAATTGTAAATTAAAGGTAATAACGGACAGTGAGCATTTTTTTTAATTCATAAGAAGCTGTAACTCTGAAATTATACTATAAGGGTCTTATGTTCTTTAAAATTTTCTTCTTTTGTTGTATAGATTCACTTCCTTACATTTGCATGCATTTTTGAATGAAAAATGAATGAGAATGCACTTTTCAATGTTCTCAAGCATTTTTCATACACAATGTAGCAACTGAGATAAACATATTTTAAAAAGTTTACTAGCATTCTTTCAACATATTGTTTTATGATAAAAAAAGTTTTTGAAAATCTTTTTCAAAAATCTATGCATTACACACTGCAATATTGAATATGTAGTTAGCATTAGAACATTTAAAAGTATTTGATAAGTTTATGTATGCATTTAATGTCTGCCATATTTGTTATCATTATAGATTTATACATACAGGTATTTCTCAATTTATGAACCCTTGGTTAACAAATTTATAGTGCTTTTCATTTTGTAAAGATAATTTTTGTTTTTGCAAACAACTATTTTATCATCAATCAATTATCCATTATAATTTATTTTAAATCAATGATTTTATTGCTTATTTTCTTTATTGACTATATCAGGTATATCAAATTTATTGTGTAATACTATCGATTTCAAGACAAAATTCATTTTCACTTTCATTAGAGAATATGGTATCAAACCTGGCACTTAGCATATATTGATAATATGAGTATCCATAATGTAAATAATGCTTTTTTCAATGGTTTTGCAACTATATAAAAACTATTTAATTTCATAAAACAACAATTATACATTATTACAGATGTGTAAATCTCTAATATATTTTTTATGTGCATAAGTAACCCTTAACATATAACAAGACAGTACCAAAACAAATCGTCATAAGCTCGAACAGTCATAAATTGTAAATGCCAAAAATTTATGAATTTCTCATTAATAATGTTTACTAGAACACTATACATTATTTTAATAAACATAACAAACACAAAACTACAAGAACCACACACAAAAAAATGCTTTCTAGATATCATACCATGAGTCAGATACTTGGAACCCATGGAATTGCATTGGTCAATTACTAAATTTATTGATGACAATGCTGGCATAAGTATAAGTACGTTCAGGACCACTTGTCTATAAATTTAAACTATGATGGTATTTTAAGAGTTCTATTAAAATATGCTAAATATAATCAAACGTTTAAATGAGTAACTATTTTGTGTTTATTAGTTTTATTAAAATAATTATCATAAATAATTTCATAATTCTCATTAATGAATTTTTAATAAATAGAATTAAAAACATCAATACTAACATCCAGAAAATTGATTTTATTTTTGCCAATAGTTTAGAAGAATGAATATTTTAAGTATATAAATTTAAGGCAATATTTGATGAAAAATTTTATAATTTTTAATTAATAAGTAAAATCATAAATTTGAAGATCACTTGGCACTTAATGGATCTGAAGTTCAAAATCCAATGGAAAAAATAGGCTAAATATGTAATAACTATCATAAACTACTGCATTATAGAATCTATAGTTATATTTATATTAATGTTTTTGGAATACTTTAACATCAATAGAAAAAACATTGATGACTTTTTATTATCCAATAACTAATTTAAAATTTTTACATTGGAATTAATAGAAAATGAGTTTCTGATTTATCAATTTTCACTTAAACAGTTTTTCAAGTCTCAATAACCTTCTTAAACTGAGAGATAGAAGACAACAGCATTTTAATTAAACAAAAAAAATTTTCAATATAACTTTCATAACTATTGAAATATGTACTACAGATATTCCTTGACTTTTAGCAGGATTTGAACTGAATCCTGCCATAAGTTCAAAAATTATAGAAACTACTTGCTTAATACTAAAGTAGATAAAACACAGCCCATTAGAGCAAGTATATATTTTTATTTTAGCAAAATAAAAATATATACTTGCTCTAATGGGCTGTGTTTTATCTATTTCAAATCCTGCTATCATAAATTGGAAATGCCAAAATTTATGGATTTCCCACTATCAATATTTATTACTATTTTTCGTTTTATTATAATAAGCTTAATAAACACAAAAATACTAATTCCTAATCAATGGTCTGATATACAAAAAGCATTCTTTTTGTATATCAGATCATTGGTTAGGGATTCAAACTCTTGTCAGTTGCATTGACCAATTATAGAATTTATTGATGGCATTGTCATTGTAAAGTATAAGTGGTCATAAGTCAAGACAGTAGTAAGTCAAGGACTATTAATATTTTGCTAGATCATCATCTTCATTGTGATAATGGTAATGTATTTCCATTATCCCAATGATGATGATAAACTTAATCAAATATAAAACAATTTTAAAAGAAAATTTGAATAAATTTTAGATGATGGTAAAAAAAAGGTGTCAGATCATTTTTTAAACTCCATTGCTATGTAGAGTTATTAATAGATGGTATAAAAGAAATTGTTGATTTTCTGCCAATATAACTATATTTTGTAAGAACAATGAAATTTAAGATATATTGAAGAATTTCTTAACCAACTTAAATATTGCTTTCTCTTTTTGTCTCACTATTAAAATTATTTCTCCCTAGTATTTTATAGGCTTCCTCCAAAAATAATATATTCCATGCTTTTTTGATTTTATACTTCAAAACTCAACTCCCATTTTCTAGCATTTTTAATCCTTGCATAAAAAATTTCTGTTTTAATTCAAATTTTCAGAAATTCAATTATTATATTATAGAAATAATTAGAATTTATTTCACCAATAAATTAATCACTTGCACTTATACACAATATTTATTATAAATATTTAAATCCATATATGAAGAAAGACCAGAACTAAAAGTATTAAGCAATAATTGCTTACTAACAATATGTCAAATATAAACCTTTGTTAGTATTGGTATATGCAATTTAAAGAATCTAGTTTAAAGGGTTATCACTTTGCAAATTACTTACTCAGATATAAAAGGAAACTGCATTTTATTTAATAAATTAATACATTGCTTTTTAGATTTATATATATTAAAACATAAATTATTTTGGAGAGGTTAAGTAAACCCTTTTACTTACATAGTAACTTTTACTTACATAGTAAAACAATGAATTAGAAAAAAGTAAAGACAGCAGAAACAAATATATTAGTAAGTACACTATAAAAGAAAAACAGGTTATATATGAAGAGAGAATTAAAAACATTATTGTTAATAGATTGTGATTTGCTCTCAGATACTGGGAAATGGATGCTTGGAAGAATAGATATTTATTGAGACTTTTATAATAATTTAGTGTGTTGTTACTGAATGATACCTTAACAAATTACTGTATGTAATATATACTTTATGAAAATGAGTTATTCTTTTTCAACAATAATAGTTAAATAATTCTTTATCATTTTTAAAATATAATGTAAGTCTTATCATTCAATGTTAAATATATTTGTTTTGTATATTAATAGTGGTTTGTATATGGATTTGTATGTGTCTCCCTTTTGCTTTCAAACTAATAGTAGAGTTGATTCTTAAAACTGTGACATTATCCAAAAGATCTAAAGTTAAACTTCAGATTTATGTGGCAACTAAAAAATTTCTATTATTAATTATTTTTTTAAAACTAAACTTAATTTCAATGAAAAAAAGGAGTAGCAAGTTTCAATAAATATTGCAAGTCAGATATGAATCAGAGTTCATGTGAATTTCATTGCAATATCTCCATGCATGCCCTTTTTCTGCATTGCATTTGTACTGAATATGAGAAAAAAATCCTTGTTTATATGAAGTAATATGATATTCATATTAAATTAAAATATTCTGATAAACTAAATGATGTCTGTTCTCATTGATATTCAAGTGTAAACTCTGCTTCAGTTATGCAATATGTGAAAAACATAGAACACTAAATTCAACAGAATCAGTAAAAGCTATAAACAATAATAAATAAATACTTTATGGGGTGCAATAGTACTCAGCAGAAACATTTGACTTACTCAGTCAAAAGTTAGTAAAAGTGATCTCTCTACAAATCTGTAATTTAAATTTTATCTAAGCAGATAAAGGATATACCCATTTCTACCAGGTTATTTACTAGTTGTTTATAATCCAAACAAAATTTACTTATTTTGAAGATAGATATTAATCTGAAAGCACTATAAAAATATATTTAATGTGCTTTTCTTTTTTGACTAAACAATTTTAAATGATTTTGGAAATTATATGAAATTTGCAATTTTAATAAAATAATATTCATAATCCAGTCAATGAATTTTAAGTTATTTCACTAATGAAACATTGATTTACTTACTTGTTATATCATATTCACTTCTGTTTGAATTATCCATTTAAATGCTTTGATCTACTAGTTTTAAGACCATGAACAATTACCTAGAAAGAAAAATACAATTATTATTCAATTTTTTCAGTTTTAATTATATTTTAATTAATTTCAACAAAACTAAGTTCATTAATTTAAGCATATAATAGTAAAATCAATTGAAATAATTCTACTTCAAATTCAATTTAATAAATAAATGTATATCAAAACTTCTTAATAAATTTAAACTGAATTTTTCTTAGTTTATCAAATATCAAAAATCAAAAGACACAACACAAAACAGATATGAGATTTTATACAAGGAAACAATAGTACATTAAATTTAATAATATACTTTTTATGTTTATCAATACAGAACCCTGTCATTAGTTGTAGATCAGAGTGGTCAGAAGTTAGAAATGCCCAAAATTTATGAATTTCCTACACTATACAATATTGTAATAAACGTAAAAAACACAAAACTACAAGAACCAAACAAAATAAGAATGCTTTTGATATATCAGTCCATTGAATGTAGACTGGCATGCATATGAATTTCATTGGCCAATCATAAAATTTTCAGTGGCATCACCATCATAAATATGAATGGTCATAAATCAAGGATAACTTGCAAATCTCAAAAATTTAAAAAAAATAGATAATATAATTTTGTGATAAAAATGGAACAAGAAACTTTTGTTTAAAACAAATCTGAAATTTGAGAAAGATTAGGATGCAAAATTTCCAAATATTAAAAGCAGGCCAAATTTTATTTACTTATTTATTTGTTCAATTTTCTATATTACAAATTAAATACAAAAAATAAGTACCTTTCAAAGGCTAAATAATTTATTTGTACAACATTAATTATTGTTAATGACAAGTTATAATTATTGTTTTAATAAATTATTTAGTCCATGAAAATGATTGTTCTTATATTTATTATATTTTTACAACACAGGTTGAACTTATACATCAGGGGTGGCCAAACTGTGGCTCACGAGCCATATGCAGCTCTTTGGTACCTTCAATGTGGCTCCAACTGTGAAAGTCAATAGTTAATATGAAGCAAATATCTAGTTAAGCTAAATATATCTATAATTTGTTTATCTATTGTAAAAAGTAATATGCATTTATATGAAATAAATGGATGTGAAATAAATAATTTTCAAAATCATTGTTAAGATTATCTGAAAAACTGATGCTATTCTCATTGATCCAGAAAGAAAATGCGGCTCTAAACAAATAAAAATATTTATAAATGATTTTTATATTTTTAATTATAATTAATAAAAAAAATTTACTATGTAATTTTGTCTTTCATAGCAAGTAACACAAAAAGGTTTATTTCCTTTTTGTGTTACTTGCTATGAAAGACAAAATTACATAGTAAATTTTAAATAAAAGAACAGTTTATTAAAGAAAAACAACTAACAGTTTAATAACTGTTTCTTTTAAATAAAGGAACAGTTTATGAAAGAAAAACAAGCCAGATATCATCAGTATAATTTTCTTAAGTGATTTATTTATTGAAATTCTTATATATTTGTATGTTAGATTTGCTTATTTAATTAAATATAGTGTGTTAAATATTTTAAACTGAGTACTAACAATCATCTGTATCATTTATGCTCATACATGGATACACACACAAAGCTAGTGTACCTAGCATTGCTTGAAAATTTCAGGTACATAATGCAGTTTATAATGTAACTTTTATCCCATCATGACATTGGCATCCTAAGTAATAATAAGTTTTGAATTAGTTTAAGAGGATTTATAAGTTTAATTGAATCAAGCTGTTGAATCACGAGATGCTTTTGGCAGCAGCTATTTTTTGAGCCAATACAGACTGCCCAATACCAATAATGAGATTTATCAAAAGTTGAAGAATGGAGTTCAATCGAGCAGGAATCCATATCCTGTGAATTTATAATTTTATGGATAAATTGACAATAAACCATGAAAAAGTATCATTTTGCAATATAATTCAATTTATAACATTTGAAATCCATTGGCATTCTGTACCCAATATTAAAATTAATGTTGATCTTACGACAAATTGATGTCGTCATCATTTTGTCATAAGATCATCATGTGACGTCATGCACAATAACAATTTATAACATTAGCAATTGTTATATCACAAATGACATCACCTAGTGCAATTCAAACAAAATTTAAATCTTTATTTTCTCTGAAGAATTTAAATGAAAGTAATTTCGTTGTTATTCCAAAATGATCCATCCCCTGGGGTGATCTTGACCCAGGGTAGCCTACATTACCTGTAAGTTCGCAGGAAATCTTTATGCAAAATTTGGTCGACTGGTTTAAAGATTTGGATCTTATGCAGAATAAAGACATTGCATTTTATACACAGTATACTGTATATATACATAAAAATTATTTTCCGAATATTTTTATTTAATTTATAACAGCACAATATGAATACAATCTATTGTGCCCATAGGCTACAATAGGCAGTTAAGCTTTCAAATACTGTTTAAACAAATAGAAATAAAACAATTGCTTTATTATTAAAAAGTTTTTGCATATCAAGTCAGCACTGATTACTCTTTCTAAACTTTTTAAAACCGTGACATAATTTTTAGAATGACAAATCTTCGCGACTTATCTAGCTTTAATTACAAAATTTTTATATTTCAAAAACATTTCGTAATCTGCAAAAAAATCGGATTGACATGTACAATTTTGAAAACGATATTCTACATATACTTTAGAGCACAGCGCCATCTCCCGATAATGCTGGTCAGTGAGTCAGTCACCTGCTGAATCAATGATGTTTTAGAAGCCTAAAACTTTAATTTACACAAAAAAAGGGATTCGTAAATTCTTTCAAAAAATATATTCTCGCATTACAAATTCTCTATTCGAACCCTTCATTAAGATCACCCATAATTTGAAAATTCTTCCGAACCTGGCAATACGCCAATACTAGTTAAAATCGTATTATATACTTTAACCACATCCATGTTTAAGTTACCATCGATGTCTGCCATTCTGAAGGTCCTTGCCGTTGACCTACTAAGTAGAACGTTTTTCGATCACTGGATGGCGCTGCCGACTTAAATTTTCACACACTTGAATTGCTTTCAACTTTTTTTTTAAATATTTCTGATAGACGACCTTATAAAACAATAAATTACCGAATTATATATATACAAATATTCAATTTCTTTTTTCATTAGTCGGATACTACACCGCTTGTCGTATATACAATTGTTGTTAATCGTCGTATTTTAGATAATTAAAATATTTGATTACCATTTTCAATTTTTAATTAATTTTGTTTATTTGGCATTATAAAACACAATATCAACTCATTCACGAAAAAGTTACTTCGTGTGACGATTTGTACTTAAAACGACAGATGGCGTTTTATGTCATTTCAGTTATCGACATTTAGTGAATTTTCCATGGAATTTTCTCCATCTCTACAATCTGATGTAGGAATTATATCTCGAAAGTAAAGAAAATCCACTCTACAAGAGAATGGATTTTATTTAACGCATTATCGGTTAAACTAGTATGGTAATTTGTTAATATAAAAGCTTCTGTTTATTACTGATAACTCAAAAATTTTTACGTGTTAAACAATAATTTATTAAATTATGCGTGCTTTCGAAATAAAATAAGAGATATTTTATAGAACTAGAAGAAGAAACCTGCAACTGTTTTCAGTATGACAGTCCGCATTACATCGCATTATTTACCAATGAAGTTTTCCAACTGTGTGGGCGTACTTCAGTGGGGCGTTAAGGCAGGTTTACACCAAGCGCAAGCGTTAACGTTTGCGCGCGCTTTCCGCCAATAGCTTCGCCCCTTTTGCGCCGTGTGGCTGTTCATATCAAGCGTTAATGCGCCGCAAAGTGAACGCCGAGACCTGAAGCGTGCGCGCCGTGAGACTTCAACTATGTTTAAGTTTTAAACCAACGCCTGCGTTGGACACGCGCACTGCTAATTTAGAATTACAAATGGTGGAAAAAGGAATAGATGAAGTTCTCATTCAGTGTGTAAAAGATCGTCCTGTTTTATATGATAAATCCCATAATGGCTATAGGGATACTATATTAAATGAAAATGCTTGGCGGACAATAGGAGAAAATTGCGGAAAAACAGGTATGCTTATTAAATTCGCAAATGCTATTCTTTTTCACATATCGTCTTAAATTATCTGTGTAAATATAACTTTTATTGTAGATGTATATTGCTCTACTATAATCTGTTTCAAGATAAGCTGACAGTAAATCAGTACCATTGTTGTGGATATTTCTACACAAAAGAAAAATAGTCCATTAGTTAAATTTAGTATTAATGTTTTAAAATATAAAAATGATATATTATTATATAATTTGTTATTTTAGGAAACATCAAAATATTGATATGATATAAAAAATATACGTGTTTTATAATCATCACGAGACGAATTTTTGTCCTTGTTTCTATTATAGTTATTTGAAATAATATCTATGTATTTAATATTATTTTTGAACTATTGTTTGTGATATTAATTTATCTTAATTAACAAGCTATTTTCTACCATATTTTCTATAATAGTACGAATAAAATAAACAAGACCTATTTTTATTATTTACTAAAACTACTGTGCTAAAAAGTATTAAAAAGAAAGCTCACTTCTCAAAATAAATTTGGGAAGGTCGTCATAAATATTCTGTATATCTATATCATGATAAACGATTCATCATTATGCCTCTCAAAACAACACTGGAGGTGTGTTTGTTTGTTGCACATGCATTTACTTACAAATCGCGTATGAATATAAGGCTATCTTTGGCGGTTCGGCTGTCAGCTTATTGTCCGTTCACGAAAGCCACGCCTAGCTAAGATGGATGAGTCCAAACGCGAAAGGGATTCCTGGTGTATATAATGATTATATTTTATTAGATAAAAATTATTGAATTAATATTATATTAAGTTCTGTTTCCTAATGTATATAATGATTATATTTTATTAGATAAAAATTATTGAATTAATATTATATTAAGTTCTGTTAAAAATACTATTTCCAACGTCGAAACTAATCATTTAGCATTCGACATTACAATAAACTTCCATTCAACTTCAGTTATCTCACGTTTGAAAACATCCATGCCCGAAGCTGTCATTCCTATTTTGTCACTGGATTCATTCACTTAGCGCACGCGTACTTGCGTCGATGGTCGCGGCTAAGCTGGACGGACAATATCTTGAAATTGACTATAGATGGAAATCGCTTCGAGATCGTTTCACTAGAGAGAGAAAATCTGAAGAGAAACTTAGCGGAAGTGGAGCTGGTGCATTCAGAAAAAAACCATGGAATTTATATATTCTTCGATGATGTTTAAAAAAGATCATGGGAAAAAATAGACGGTAAGTAAATGTTAAATAGAATAACTAGTGGTTATAGATAATTTTATTAAAATATTGTAAGTTGACATGTTAAAACAAATTCATCTAAATTTTATATTTACACATTTTAATAACAGTTGAGTTTACTTCCCACCTCATAATTTCATGTTTTTCATGATTTTAATATTATATATATATTATATAAAGTAATGTATAATATATAGTATATATATTATATATACTGTACTATACATAACATAATAAATTATTATAAATGAGTTGAGCAAATAAACTGTTATGAAAAATTATAATGCAGTTGTTTTAGAGCACCATTGTATTCTGCACTGTATTAAGATATCTTTACATAATATAGAAGAGAAATATATTATTGGAATATTCATCACTTATGTATATTCAAATTGCAAATTTTTTAAATAGAGGTTTCATGAATACTAACAAATAACTTAAATCTTTTATCAGGACATAATTATGCTACAATGGATAATGGCATATGTAATATATATATATGACATCATAAATTATTATAATATGAATTGAGCAAATAAACCGCTATGAAAACATGTGATGCAATTGTTTTAGAGCACTACTGTATTCTTTACTGTATTAAGATATCTTTATACAATATAGAAGAGAAATATATTATTAGAATATTCATCACTTATGCATATTCAATTGCAAATTTTTTTAATAGAGGTTTCATGAATTTTAACAAATAACTTAAATTTTTTATCAGGATATAATTATGCTACAATGGATAATGGCATATGTTTAATAAGAAAATATGAAATTATGTTCAATTATTTTAATATAAGAAATTTTTGTAACTTATTTTATTCATTTAATTTCAACAGAAACTTGTCCAAATTTCCCTGAAATTGAAGAATGTATATCAGAAAGAACACCACTACCTGAAAAAATAATTTTAATTGAGAAGAATTCTGCATCACCTGTGTCCGATGTATTACCATCAAGTCCTCTAACCTCTAATTCTTCGTGTCAATTAAAAAAAAAGAAAAATACATGTAAATTCTATTTATTCTTAGGTAATATCTTTGTACATAATATATATAAATGTATTAGCTAAAAATATAGAGATTTTTAAACAAATTTCTAGACTGGAATAACTTTGATATAAATTTAATAAAACGAGAAAAATAAATTATCGAAATGAATTATTTCGCTATAAAACATGAAGAAAGGTTCTTCCATCATCATTCGTATCAATGATATACAGAAAGTGAAAGTCATTTGCGATCATCACTGTGATATACACGTGCTCCTTGAGTTGTGAACAACCGAATGACAAACTTTTGTATATAGGCCATTTTATTTCCAAATTTTAGAAAATTTCAAAAGTTTTACAAAAATTTTAGACATTATTATAAAAAAAAAAGATCTGGCCATATATGTTTTGCAAAACTACATAGTTATTTATTCTAACGTATAAATGCAGTGTTTCAATCTTGCAAATCTTCCATTAAAATCTTCGTGTTATATTTGAAAAATTTAAATTTGAACTTCTGAAATAAAACTTCTAATTGGTCCAATTAATAGCATTTGGACCAATTAGACAATATAATATATATACACTATATAGGTTCAGCATAATAATAAACTTCGGAGAAGTTTTTTCATAATTCGAAGTTCGAACAAACAATTGGAGAAACAATTTTATGTTTTTTTTTTTTTTTAAGGAAAGTCATTCTTGAACTAAAAGTATGTCTGAGTTTAAGGATAAATATTTAATAAGAGATAGATAAATCCGGAAATGTCCATAAATAAAATGATTCTTTTTCAAAATACTTTGTAAATATTGTCAAAAGCAGAATATGCTATGTGTTATGGAAACAGAATACGTAGTATGAACTATCATGTTTCGAAACAAAGAACTAAAAGTGAAGATGACTATCACTTTTGCTTTTTAATTACTATTTGAGAAAAATATCATCTCTACTTATATACGGATTAAAAGCTTACATCATTATGTTTTAATTTACATTTTAATGAAAACATTTTGATGTTGAAATCTGCATATATAAAATGCATAATTACTTTATTGAGAGATAATAAGGAGCATCGTAACCTAGAATAATCAATGATTTATTATTTTGAGTACTTAAAATTAAGAAATATTATACCCAGTAGTGGATCAATATAACGGCTAACAGGACTTAAGCCCAGGGCTTCCAATTTTTATGAAGTCCAAGGCACAATATAAAGTATGTAATTATTAAACAATAACACATATAACTGTAAAACAATACCTCAAGTCCAGGCCTCTACAAAGTTAGATCTGTCCCTGATTATACTATATATCAACATTCTAATACTGAGAATCAAGCCATATTAGATAAAACATAAAATATCAGATATCATTTTACCATTTTAATTAATTAAATTAACAGCAACAAAATAATAAATGGCAGCAAAAATATAAATTCTTTAATGTTATTATTTAAACTCTATTGCACACCAAGTTATTAATATTTTGGGCATCATATTTTAGATGTGAAAATGCAACTTTGCAGATAACAATGGCTGAAAAATTAACTTTAGCCTTCATATTCAATATAACTTGCGAAAACAAAATTATTTTAATATTCATTCGAAACAGAATAGGATTATCTCCTCATTCCAGTTTATCTTTGCTAAATAAATGACAAAATAGCCTGCAGCGAACGTGAATTGTCAGCGAAATATTTCATACCAAACAATGCTTTTCAAAGGGTGATTATACATAAATTATACTTAAATTCCTGTTAACTTAAGTACACTATTTAGTTCAGCTCAATATAGAATAGGTGACAATGCAAATATCTTGCAGTGTCACCTACTCTATATTTTAGATATTTTATGGAATTATTAATTTAAAAAATATATCCTTAGGTTGAGAGAGTCATTGATACTTCTTTTGTGAATATTTTCCAAAATAAATGAAGTATATATATTGTCTGTATTTGTTTTATTTTGGATAATATTTACATGAGAAGTATCAATATCAATCGTTTATTTGAAAAATAATCACATAAGAAGTATCAGTAAAAGGTGTGAAGTATTTTTAGACAACAACTGAAATAGCCATAATTAAAAAATCATTAATACAATAAAGTGTTGTTTATCGGAATAGTCCGAAACAGCAGCAGTCAGCAGTAAAATAAATTTTTAATTTTCTCTTCCATAGAAGAAATTTACTTTGTCTCACATGATAACTGGCATTCGAAAAAATAGAATGAAATATTTATTTTCCTGATAACTATGTTTCCCAACTAACATGCTAATAATTAAATTATTTGAGTACCCATACATTTATCACATTTGTAATGGGGTATCTACATAAAAAAACGAGGATATATGGTCAAAAAAATATGTTAATAATTAAATTATTTGAGTGATTTATCACATTTGTAATGGGGTATCTACATGAAAAAACGAGGATATATGGTCAAAAAAATCAGAAAAAATATCGGAACTGATGGAATATCTTGATTAGCATCATCATCATTATTGCCAGAAGTACTGCAATGGATAATAGAATAAAAATTGAGTTAACCAAAAAAAAAATTATATTTCTTTCGTGCTTTATATGGTAAATAATTATCTAAATAATTATTTCTGTTAATGTTATGATAGATTTTCGGAAGCGTTATACAGTATATAAATAAAAATTGAGTTAACCAAAAAAAAAAAATATTTCTTTCGTGCTTTATATGAAAAAATAATTAAAAATCTAAATAATTATTTCTGTTAATGTTATGATAGATTTTCGGAAGCGTTATACAGTATATTGATATACATTAATCGAATTTTAAAATTAATTTACTTTAATGTGAAAATAGAACTGAATTAAATTCTTAAAGTTTCTGCGGTAATTTTGCAAAACGTTAATCATTTTTCGAGAAAGTACAGTCGGACCCCGTTAACAGGCGTGTCTGCTTAATACGCGGTTTTACCACTGCTACCTTGATAAGCAATCGTTTGTGATATCACACCTAGACATCTTCGTCATTAAATCTCGTGATCAGTGAGATTAGCTGCATGTTCAACCATTTTGTATTGATCAAATCACAGAAAATTCATATTAATGTTGGAACTTATATTATCGCTCAATTTATATTAATACTGTAACTCGCGGTTCACTTAATCCGCAATTTATTAACTACGGACTCAGACTAGCGCGTGTTAACGGGGTTAGACTTTTTTTATAAAGCGTAAGCATAAATAAGTGCATTATAATATGAATCGACTGAAAGTTGTTGGTTTATTAACTACGGACTCAGACTAGCGCGTGTTAACGGGGTTAGACCGTACTTTTTATAAAGCGTAAGCATAAATAAGTGCATTATAATATGAATCGACTGAAAGTTGTTTATCGATTTTATTTTGTCCAAAATCAGTTTTGTGACTTTGTTTTCGAATTTCTAAAACTTTTTGCATGTCATTTAAACGAATAGGCCTATATATAGAAGTAAACACATCTAAACATTTACACATTTCTCACTAGAAAGGAAGGAACTTAAAAAAAAGTCTCCACAGCACATTCAACATTACTGAAGTAAGTCCATTTATACCATTATTATTGCACGTTAATACTAGTTTATAATGTTAATATTTTTATGATTTTCTGCTTTCTCTTGCTTGATATTTTTTAATAATAAATCCAATAAACTCTAAAAATTAACTGGCACTTTCTTATAATTTTAATCATGTTACGATTATAGTGTAATTTATTTTAAAATTCTTACTTTTATATTAAAACTAGGCTATAAATTATAGTTAGTATGAAGCCAATAAACAACTGTAAATATTCTTTATACTAGCTTAATTATCGGATAAAAAATTTTTATAAATCATCATTATAAACATTAATTTTTTCCCAATTAAAATAAATCATCTTGAGAGCAAATATCTTAGAGAAAATTTTATAACTTGTTATTAAAAAAAAAAAAAATTGCAATCTATATTTTAATGCCTTCAATGCAGATTCATTACTGTTTATTTTAATATTTATGATCATTTTATTGTACGAAATAATTTTTTCCCTATTTATTTAACTTAATCTTCAATAATGTTTGCATTTACCAAGCTGAAAAATAATTGTTTTCGAATATTTTAAATGCATGCGATTATTTTTATTTTTATTTTTTTTCATAAAATTCGAGATTATAAATATTTTTTATTATCCAGATAAAAAGTAAATAATGTGAGTAATGATATCAAAATATTATTTTCAATAGTTTATCCAACAAAAATTATTATTATTTTTAATAACAATTAGTTAAATTAATTGTTTGATAATGTTAATCTAAGCAAAAATAGATGTTATATGGTAAATTTTTCATGTAAAAATCATTTTTATAATGAAAACAATGAACAGCATTTTAAAAATCCTATTATAAGACGATAACATATTAAAGTCGGGTATAAATTCTATTTAGAAAAATCCAATCTGTAACATTAAAAAATAGTTATTTGTAAACTTTTTTAAAATATTATAGACAAAAGAAAGATGCCGCCGCATGCACCGCCGATTGGGTTATTCAAGCAATAATAAAAGAAAGAATCTGACAGAGGACATCTGTACATCCATGGCGCTCATAAAGGGCTGAAGCGAGTCCAGAAAATCTTGTTCTCGAGTATGGCTCCATGCTGAACTGTGATGGCGAAAGACTTGACACACCTGCGCAAATAATATTAAAAATTTTTTATCATCAATGTATCAAGTAACAAACTTTAATAACTTTTTTTTTCGTTTTTTCTGATTAACATTTAATATTGCTTTATTTAATTCTCTTATTCGAATATAAGTTCTTACTTTTATTAAACGAACTATAACTTTATAAGGAATGTAAAAATTAAAATTTTTTATTTGGACACATTTAATTTGGCCACCTTTTGAATGATGAATTTTTCACCATTTATTTTAGTTCCATGGAAGTTCTCAAATGTAGTGTTTGCCTCTTGAGCTACTTGTAACAATTCTTCAGATGGATATACAAGACCTTCTCTAGATAAGAACTGAATCCAGTTACAGCTAACTTGTTCAGTTATAGATAATAATTTGGTAGCTATTCCTAAATTTGGATAAATATGCTCAAATTTTTTAGCTACATAGCCAGCAGTATATTTAAGCCCCTCATTTCTAATGGTATCATGAATACATAGCAATTCAAATGATTCAAGCAAGTTTATCTGTTCTTCTGTTAACTATGTTTATAATGACTTTTTGCGCAAAAAAGAACTTGTGAGATTTAGCTATTCTGGTTTATTTTTACATAAAATTTTTTCCCCACTCTTATCGCGTAAAACAATCTTATCGCGTTTCCGAGAAAAAAGGGTGATACGGGTGCTAGAAAACACCTTGTATATGTATTCTTTACTTACTTAATAAATTCACCAAAATAGATTAGTGTACATTACTATAACAGACTCCCAAACAGCAAAATGACTTTTTGCGCAAAAAAGAACTTGTGAGATTTAGCTATTCTGGTTTATTTTTACATAAAAATTAATAATTTACATGCAATTCTCTAGTTACCAAAATCCGTATTTACGAACGTGAAATTTCATTTTCAAATTTCACGAAATTTCAATAACTCTTCGATAGTTTTAAACAATATGTAATCGTTGCCATCTTGAAATACTGCTATAGTATCCTACTATAGCAGTATTTCAAGATGGCAACGATTACACAAAAAAAAATTCATTTTATAATCGGAACTTTTTGTTCATATCTGCGAAATAAGAAACTTCTAATTGGTAGAATTTCGAAATATATTACAATATACAGTATATAAAGTTATTTCAGTAGTTTTCGAGGACAAATAACAACAGTATCTGAATTACGAACAATCTGAGTTACGAAAAATCTTACGTATGAATTATGTTGGTAACTAAAGGAGAGCATGTACTTGCACTAACAATAGGAATCTCGAATAAAATATAATCGATGATGTTTTTCATAAACTTGATATTATGACTTGAAAATTAAGACGCTTCAGTTTCGATTGTCCGAAGTACAATTTCGAATATTGTCTTTCAGCAAAAATCTGTTCAATAAAATAATAATAAATATCTTATTTTTGAAGTAAATACGTATAAATAATTCATTTTTAAAACTAATTTATTAAAGTATGGAATGCAAGCATTTTTTTAAGGTAACAAGCTAAGATAGAAGTTAAAATGTTTCTCGAAGTACTACAGGATAGCAATTAAAACAACCAAAATATCATTCAGGTGTTATTTATAACTTCATTAATTTTTTTTCAACGATAAAAAAAAGAATCTTTAAAGTTTTCAAAAATTCTTATAGAAAGATTTCACACTTGATAGCATTAAACACATTTTTGTTTTCTTTATTTCCAGAAGCAGTTATAATTAAACGCATTAAATGCAAACATGTTAGCATGGTTGACAAGTCTTTTATTCTTTGCTGTAGTTTCAGCCAAGATAAGTGAGTAGATTTATGATTATTTAATAAACTTTCAATGAAGGAGTTCCAACATTTAATTAGCTACATCTCACTGAGAAAAGATTTTTTGGGTGGTTAATTTTTTATATATTATCGCAACATAATTAAAACATGTTGAAACTCCCTTCTTGCTGTTATCTATAAGCTTATTAATTTTACAATGCTATTTTTTTCTAAAATTTCATTGCTTTGCTTTTCTAAATCATTCAGATCGAATGGATATTGTATATCCGACAATCGAAAAATATGAAAATGGAACAAAGAGGATCAAATTTAGTGCTCTCGAACAGGATATAGACATGTTACTGGAACCTGCTGGTGATATCATTTCAGAAAAGTTTGCTATCATGAATGGAAATGGTGATGTTATTCGTTCGGTAGGCAATTTTTAACTTTGCAGTTTAATGAAGCACAAGCTGCTCATTTTCTTGAAAAATTTCATCTGCTACGATTGGAAAATGAGATTATCTTAATATTAATCGGCTCATTACATTTTAAGGTGGATGTTGAAAAACTAAAGCGGGGTCTGTACAAAAACGAAGAAATGATCGCAGCTCTAAACATCGATGAAGATGGTCCACCAATTATTGTAAGTTCTCTTCAGTTTTAAAGAATTATTTTTCAGTTAAAATGACTTGACAAAACTATTTCAGAATGGAATTATAAATTCCCGACTTAGAATTAAACCGAATGATTCCAGAACCATGACTGAAGATGGAAGAATAGCGCATCGGATCATAGAGATAAAGGAAGATGAACATTTTCATTTAAACCTTGAAGGTATTGAAATAGCAAATTTTGTAAACTAGATGCAAATTTTAAATGAATTTATGATCTGCTAAATGATCAAAATTGAAATTTATGTAGGGAGCTATTCTCGGAAGGCGAGGAGAACTATTCAACGACCAAATATAAAATCCAGAAATTATAGATACAAAACTGAATGCATAAAAGTAGAATACTTGTTTCTAATCGAAAGTAATTTAACAGCAATGTTCAATAAGAAACGTGAAGTCTTAGAAATCCAAGTATCAAATACATTAAACCATGTAAGTAACAAAATACTGATATTTTAATTATTTCGATGTTACTGATTTCGGAACTCTGTGGAAGAAAAAAAAAACTTTTTTTCTGTATTTCAGGCTCAAATTCTATTAAACACGATAGATCTGGGAATAGAAGTCTCACTACTTGGAATTGTGACGTATACGGTAAGTGAGAAGACAAAATTTAATGGTAAAAATGATCATATTCGATTTCCATTATAATCGTATATGTTAAGAAAACTTTAAAATTTCTTTTTGATTCTTTCCATGCCAAAATCGGAACAGGAAGGTATAAGAATTATCGTAATATTCGAGTATAAATCGAGAAACTTTGTCATCAGTGCTGATGTTAAAGTTTACAATGTTGATTTTATATGAAGGTCATATCATTTTTATACATACACCAGCTATGGAGCAAAATTTATGTTGTTAATTTAAAAAAGCGAAACAAATTTTAAAATGTATAAAACTGTGCTTAAAAGTTTAATATTAACATATCTGTAAGCGATAATCAGCATATTTCATTATAAAATACATTAATATAAATATTTTATTTATTTAAAATAAAAAATTGATTATGGATAAAATAGTTTTTACACATTTGTCAGAAATGTTCTGCAGAAAAAATTTTTTATCGTCTTATATACGGCTCAATACATTTCCTGGCTTCCAGAGACTCAAAAAATCTGTGGATGAACTTATTCTTGAGTATTTACAATAAGTCAGCACCATATTCCCTTTAAATATTATAAGATTTGAATGAAATTCGCAGATTATACTGTATTTTGACCACTGCAGAAAAATGATCATATCGGTTCGTCATTACTGATTTAATGAATAAAATATATTTAGAGGCGCGAAAATGAATCTCTGGAACCTCAGGAAAAATAGAAAAATTGATAAAAACTAACAATAATAGCAATAATACTGAAATGCAAAATCGGAATAATGGTATTCTGATGCGATCTATAATAGTTCTTCACTAACTTGCTGTTTGTAAAATTAATACTGACTTTGTTAACAGATAGCATCAGGACCAAGAATTTAGAAGATTGAGCAAAACTTATGCTGATTTAAATATAATTAAATTAAATCTGAATTGATTGATTAGAGTGCAATCCTATAAAATATAATTAATTTTCATTCTGTAGGTAATTGCATACTTAATCTTACAAGCTTATATGAATGAATATTTGAAGTGAATTTGTATCTACTTCAAATATTCATTCATGTAAGCCTGTAAATGATTTTTTATTGAATCTTTTCAAGACACAAAACCATAAATTAACATTATTTGTTATAATTAAAGATTAACAAGGTAAAATCTAGTATTTTATAATCAATCATTTAATTTGCCCTCCTCACTTAAATATTCATCATTTCTTATTTCATCCACTGCTGGAAATGCTTCCTTTTTTGTATCCAGATGTATCTTTATTATGCAATCTGCATCCATTGAGAACCAATTACTTTTCTTATATCATTCACTTAAATGTTAAGAAGCACATAATAATTTAAGTTTGAAGTAAATTTTATATGATTTTTTAATGTAAATTTATTTATTTTTCCTTCTGTTTTATGTGTAGAAAGAAACTGAACCAAGCCAAGCACCTTTTATCGAAGCAAGTCGTATTGAAAATTCTCCTAAATATCTTGAAATTCATGCTTTGCTTTCCAACATGGGTAACCATGTATCCGATGGACGATTTAGGAATTCGATGACTGAACAGGCTGATGTAATTTTTCTTCTTACAAAGTAAGTACGAATTCATTTTATGTTATGTTGACACGCGATAACTCATTTTTCATGTATGTAAATATTACAGAAGGCCATTGGGTCTTGTAGATGAAAAAACTGGACAGCTCCGGAAACAAAGACCAGATGGTAAATATATTTAATTTATTAGCAAATTTCGCTGTTTTTTCTAAACTTATATACTTATTAAAAATAAATACTGCTTCATAGGTATCGCATATACAGGAGGAGTTTGCTCTACCTACCTCAAATTTGGTATTACTGCATATGAAAACGATTTAAACGAAAGAGCCGATACTTTAGCTCACGAATCGGCCCACTTGTAAGTATATAATTTCGATTTTTTTACTTATAATTCAGAAGACCAGTTTTAACTTAACTGATATCTATAGATTAGGATGTGTAGAAGACGGTACTGGACCCAAAATATTAATTCCTGACAGTCCAGGAGCGAAAGATTGTCCAGCCAGTGATGGATATATTATGGGTGATAGAATAGGTGATAATGCAAAGAAATTTTCCCCATGCTGCAAGAAAAATGTGGAAAATGTGTTAAGGTATATAAATATCATTTTGCTTTTTAAATTCGGGAAAGTTCATTAAAATGAAATTTAATTCCATAATTTTTTTTATAGGTTAGAAATTGCTAGTTGCATTAAGGAAAATTGTTTTTGAATTTGGCAGGAAAAGATATTATATCTACTTATAGGATATGCTTAATGTTGTAAAAATGTTAAAATATGTAAATAAAATAACTTTCTTTTATATCTGGGAAGTCGTTTAGTTAATTAAATGAAGTGTTAGTCTCATTTATTGTGCTCTTTATACCTGTATTTAAAAAATGGATTCCAGCATACGTTTTAAAAATTTGTAATATAAAAAATTGTTTATAAATATTTAATTTCCTTTTATATATAATAGTGAATCTATATTTCCTGGTACTGTCTACATACTTGCAGATATTACATAAAAAAATAACATAATTTACTGAAGTAGAAAAATAATTATAGCGCAATTTTAAGTGTCCTGCCTGTAAACGATAAATATGTCAAAATAAATTATTATTTCGTGATTTAACTATTTTCGTTCGTTCGGAATTATTTTGTGAAATTTCATTTTGAAATTTCACGAAATTTCAAAAACTCTTCGATAATTTTAAATAATACGAGAACAGAATGCTCTAACAATCAATATAATATAAAATTACATAGTTAGTTAACATATTATAGCAATATTTGAAAATGACGGCGATTACATTAAAAAATTTCTCGTTTAATAATTAAAATTTTTTCTTCAAATCTGTGAAATAAGAAACTTTTGATTGGTCCAATTGTGAAATATATTACGATATACAATATATAAAGTTATTTCAATATTTTTGGAGTCAAAATAATAACAGTATCTGAGTTACGAACAATTCTATTTACGAACAAATATTCTATTCTAAGTGGATTTTATCACAAAACGAAATTCATGTATTATATCATTGAAGAGAGATATTCTTCTTCAATTTCAATTAGCAAACTCGAATGAATCACGAAATTTCACAACAGAAATTTCGACATTTATTTATTAATTGAAATTGATTTATTTAATGCATAAATCAATACAATACACGTTTCTTATTATAAATTGATTACGAATTTCAGAAATATGAATTTCGAGAAGGTTGTGATCTTATAGTGTATGTAATGTAAGATTAGCGTAAAGAAACACAAATTATTCCCATAAAAGTTACATAAGAAATAATAACTGAAAATAATATAAATTCAAGTATTATTATCTCCTTATCTAAACAAAGAGTTTACATATAATTTGACATAAAATATTCATAATATTAAACAATTTCTGAAAAATGTGCAATTTCAGATGCTTTTGATTTTAAATTAATTATTATAATTATTTTTCTCTTGTTTTTAGTTGAAATTAGAGAAAAAAGAATAAAAATATAAACAAGAGAAAAATAATTGAAATACTTAACTATAATCTATTTTTTGCTGTTTTTAGATTATTTCTTGAAATTATATTAAGATACCAAAAAGAATTGGAAATTCAGGATTTGTAGGCGCAACTCTTCAATTCCTGATAATAATGTCCCAATTCAAGTTCGATTAATTTGTGACAACTGCATAAAAAAAAGTTTCCATAAAAGTAAACATTTTTCTTCGATCACAGAGGAAATTTGTAATCGAAAATCTCTCCATAGTGTTTATAATGGCATTACTGCCATTATAAACATTATGGAGAGATCTTTCTTTCAAACTGAAATTCATTACTGTTATGATAAGCAGGGTGATTATTAGTCTAGTTGGATGAAATTACCATTTGTTATAGGAGAGCCAAGTCTATTGGAAATAATCTATATTGGATCTGTGACTGGATGGTTGCTGACAAAACGATATCTTGTGTAAATATTATCAGCTGTAAATGAAATTCGTCTATATTATTGAGATCTACTAGAGAATGGTGAATGCTAAATTTGCCCAAAATCGAAAAGATAAACTTCTTTTCAACATTAAGCCAAATAAAGAGTTAATTAACATTTGATCATTCGAAGAGAAACAATTTTCACGTAGAAAATAAATGATGTTTCAAAAACACCTAATATAGAAATTAGAAAATAAATTATACTAGATATTATCCACTCATATAAATAAGCGGAACCTTATGATGTAATAAATTTAAAATATAAATGGAAAAACTCTAAGGAGCTTGCATATGGAATCATTAAATAGCAGCCATAATAATGGCTGTATGGAAAAACTCTGAGCTTGCATATGGAATCATTAAATACCAGCCATAATAATGGCTGCTATTTAATGACTCCATATACAAGTTCTATATCCAAAGTTTTAATAAAAGCTCTGGATATAGAAAATACCCATTCCTTTTCTCGGGTTGTTGCCGCTGTGTACGGCTGCCCATTGGATAGTGATATGTCACGTGACTCATTTCGCCATTTTTTTTTGTCCACGACCAGACGAAGCTATCAATGCTAAATACAGCAAATCGTACTATGTCATGTAATGAAAACAGATAGTTTAGCACCATATAAATAAATTTTAATATTATTATCTATTTTAATCAATTTTACTTGTTGATATGGTAAAGAAACTGGCTTTATTTTATTAATTTTTTTTAAAAGCTATTTGTTAATTTAGAATTTTGAATTCTAGTTATTTTGGCTAAAATTAATTCATATAATAAAAAAATGAATTATAGTAAAGATCAAATAAGAATTACATATAAAGGATAGCAGTTACCTCATGTGGTTGATAATTAATAAATGTTTTTAATAATTATTTCTTTTTTCTGTTTTATTAGATACCTTTACAAATTAAGAAGAAAAATTTGATTTTACCTATGGATTTAAATTTATATTTTGAAACAAGGAAAAATATTTTTAAAATGTTTGATTATATACTGTAATTTTAATAAAGGAAATTGTATATCAAAAGAAATTAAAATAGATATATTATATATAATTATTTCTTTATATTTAATCATTTAGTATTCTTCTACCATTGTTTTATTCATAGAATAGAGATTAAATATATTATTTTCCATTAATAAAACATATTAAATCTAAGATAAAATAATTTATTAAGTTAACAAAAACAAATAAAATATAACTCAATGTAAAAATATATCATTATAAAATAGGCTTTTCTACTTAATGCAAAATTTCAGATATGATTACACTATGTCATAATATAATTATGTAAAATTCTTCACAGTTGAATAAGTTTGTGAGAATAAACTTTCAATTGATCGCATAAATTTTACTTGGGAAAAATAGCTTTAAAAAGTTTCACATTTATATTTGTTCCATCATAGACTACACATTTTGTTCAACTAGGAGATAACTTTATAATACATATTTTGAATTTTGTGTTAGTGATTTTTAACCTTCTGTTTTAAATAAATTCAATCTTTGAATAAAATATACAGGAAATATATAATAATAATTTGGATTTTTATGTATCGAATTTGCATATTTCAAAATATTTTATTTTGAATTTTTATACTTAAAATATTGAAATAAGATTAAAAAATAATAATTTCAGAAATTAAAATAATTTTTTTAGAAACTATTGCTAAAAAATTCATTATATTTCTCTACTTCTGAGTGTTTTTATTTTCTTTCGTATTCTTACAAAAATGTGTGCGTATGATTAAATCAAAGCATTTGGGCGATTTAAGTTATCTCATTGATTTCCATTTCATTTTGTTTTTCCAACCAATACTAAAACTAAAGCTATCACATGTAGATTCAATTGCCACTGAAATCAAGGAAGGACAAAAATGGCGGCGATTAAGCAGACCAGGTTAGTTTGGATAGTTTCTATATACAGAGATTTAGACAATATGTGGTTACAACGCCATCTGTGAATTTTATCTTTTTAAAGGAACTACAGTTTTAATTTAATTTTTAAATGATTAATAATACACTTAGCTAATACAAGGAAATATCAGTACCACAGAGCCTCCTCAGTTACGTCATTTAGCGTATTTTTTCTTGAATGTAGCAGTTTTATAATTTGTCAAGATATTGACCAGTATTAATATTTCCAAAATCATTTAAGTAATAAAAGATAACTTGTTATTTTAAAATATAGAATTATATTGAAGAATAATATTACGTAGTAATCTGTTTCGCATAAGCAGCTTTGGTTTCTAGCAGCCATCTTGTTTTCTTAAGATGTTTGATCGAAGTTAGCGTTAGTTATTTATAAAAAGTATTTTAGTGTAAATTGGAATTTAATATTATACAACGTGTTTCCTGTTGTGAGAGAGAATTCATCCGCTTAGTAAATGTACTGCATATTAGTTATTTTGAAATGCTTTCATTATTATTATTAATATCACTAATATATTTTTTGATATATAATTTCAGTTTGTACAAATATAATTTTTCAATAAAATTATATTAATATATTATACGTTGTTTTCTGACGCTTGAAAATAGAATATGAACACACGGGTTTCATTAATGTTTAACAATTCGGAAAGAAATTATTAGCAAATCTGTATTATAAATATATTAGAATATGAACACACAGGTTTCATTAATGTTTAACAATTCGGAAAGAAATTAGTAGCAAATCTGTATTATAAATATTTCGAATGTATAAAGACTAAAATATGATTAAAAGCAATGTTTTGTTTTTAAAAATACATTAACTTTTTAAAATTGGAAATAAATCGGAGAAGGTAGTATTCACAATAACGATTATAAGGAAGTACAGTCATTTTTGTGATGTCATATTCTGACTTCTTTTATTGGCTTTGTTGATGGTGACGTTTAACTGTTAGTAGCGCCATCTAAGTTATGATCTAAGCAAATTATTAGTACAGTACTTGTGCAATTTTTTTACTAACTAGATATTTACGTATTAGATAGTACTAAAAATAGAAAATAAGAGATGTACTGTAAATGCATTATTGTAATGGTGTATAATATTATATTCATAAGCAATTGTTTTTTCGTTATGCTATTTCTTATTTAAAAAATGAAAATGTCTATAATAGCTATTAATTATCCAGTCTATACTATATTGCCTTTGAGCTTCAGTAAAAAAATACAGTACATATTGACAAATGAAACAAAAATATTAGAATTTTTATAAAATAACATTCAAGAACAATGATTAATAATTATATTTCCTGTGGATTTTCTGAAAAAAGTACAAAATTATTCATAACGAAACATGACAACACCAGAAACAATGATGTTATTCGTAATATATCTTGAAATTTTAAGGAATCAAAGATATCTATTTAAGGAAGATTCATTATGGCTATGGATAAAGGGCTAAAATATATTCACCGAGTGATCCCACGTGGAATAAAAGGCTCCTAAAATGGTTATCTCGCATTGTTGGTTCTAAGGACCACGGGGTTCGTTTGTAGGTTCCTATACGGAATCGGAACTACATCGGCGGTGCTCACATCCATCACTAAGATGATGCGGTGGAACCTTATACGGATCTAAAGCGCCCGGCGGACTTGCCGGCATCGTCTTCAAATTCGGTTTTCGCGCGTATCGTTTTCTGGGGACAAGTTCTCACATAGTCCCCCATAGGGAAGGATAGAAAAAAGTGGATTAAGCAAATTAAAACGAAATAAAATTTTGAAAATTTAATAATATTATTTTAATACTGTAATATAAGAATTTAATTAAACCATAAGTGGACACTGTTAATTTGAACTTTTAAGAATGAAGGGGCACACGTCTATCAAATTGTGTGTACCTAATCTTCAAATTTTCAAAAATTTATAGTCAATCTTCTAATCTCTCCCCTGGAATTTTGTATGGGCTAATATCCTATGTAATTTTGTATGGGTATATTCTCCCGATTATGACTAACTGGTAAGAAAACATGGTTCGAGGCAGTCTGGTGTCCTTTTGTGCAGTGGCATAGCTGAAGACTGAGGGGCCCCCCCTGCAAAAATGTGTTTGTGGTCCAATGACATGCCCTAGTGACCGATATGAACACTGCCAATACTGTATACTCTATTCCCAGTGGCGGCTCGCCCATAAGGGCTGCAGGGCTGCAGCCTCCCATCAAAATGAAAACATTTTTAAATTATTATAGCTATTACATTACTATACAATTATTTTACAAAAATATATTTTTTCCGTTCGTAGTATATTTATTTTTGAATTGTATGTACTAGGTTCCTCGATAGGCGCTCTGTATGTGTGTATTGTATGAGTCAGTGCGATTGCGTACTCATCAGGGTTGCAGTCAGTGCAGACCGAGTCACACTGCATAGTCAGTGTATTGAGCAGGTGGGGGTAACCCGTGATATACGTTTTTGTGATATGTATATCGTGTGCTGCAAACATTGCAGTCCGCACTACGTATTTTAGCTACGTATTTTATTATAATTTTTTCAGCTCTCCCACAAAAATCAACCACGAGCCGCCACTGTCTATTCCGTATCTAAGGTCCTGCGAATTAGTTCCAGTAACGGATGCGACAACCGCCGAATAATATAAGCTGACTCCTTTAGTCGCCTTTTACGACACGCAGAGTCAAACGGTGAATATATTCCTATCCCTTACTCACAGAGGTATTTATAGTCAATCGTTATTTTCCATAGGTTTTTTTTTTAATTTTCGATATTAGTGCCACGTAATTACGCATTTTGGAAAGGATTCTTTTAGGCCCTCATTTGACGACAAGTTAGCTCACCTATTAGAAGTTACAATTTATTTTAAAACTTTTTATTCTCCATCATTAATACCATAAATCCTCAAAGTTCCAACTCATAATTACGCATTTAATAGCAGTTATAATATAATATCGTACCAAGTGATATATGATGACAGAATTTGACAGTTTGCGCTTGAAATAATCATCGCTTAATATCTCTTCGCACCTTTTCGCTCTACTCTTGGTTTGTATTGAATCCATAATAGGTGTTAGTATCCTAACATTTAAAATATCCCCATGTACAGTCTATTCTGAAATGGTTTTCACCTATTGCGGTAACAGACCGGTAACCTATCGAAGATGGATTGTAATTACTGGAATTCCATGTGATGAGCATTGAATTTTAGAAAGGATTAATTCATTTTCTGAAGAAATGGGTAAAGCGAGTTTTGTGAGGGACAGCTTAATTACGTAATTTTCATGACATGATTAATTCATTTTGAAGGTTTAAAACTAAGAAATATAGAAAATATAAATTTATTATTTATCTCAAATAAATATCAAATATTTTTACGATATATTTAGCAATCGATAGTTGATAGTTAAAAGAAAATATATATTTTTTAAACTATAAAAACATTTTCACCGTTAGGATCCGACGAAGAAATCCAATCCCATAATTCTTAGGGAAAGATGTTAGGAAAGATGGTGGCGATAGTTTTGAATACCGTTTATATAGAGAATAGTCGTTTGCTCTTTGTGTGAGTAACAAGCAACGATCTATAGTAACTAATCTCGTCGTCAAAACGATTTTGCGAACGATATTTCGAAGTCGAGGCAATACGCTGAGATCGTCTGTCAAAAGATCAAAGGGACTGACCTGACCATAAGCCCAATTATAAGAGTGAATGTGAAAGTTGTAATTATTTAAATTTAAATTAATTTCTGTACTTAATTTCTATCATTCATAATTAAATTGTTAAAATGATGATGACAAAAAAATACAAAATTTTACCTTTTTTTATTTTTATTTTTATCCCCTTTTCCACTCAGTGAGCACTAAGGAGTAACTTTTCAGATTTAATTTTGCATTTTATTTTGATAATTCATAGAAGTTGTAACATTTAGAAAATTCTTAATACCATTTTTATCAAAAAATAATTTTTAAAAGCAACATTCTTCACTAATCAAAAATGCAAATCTGTATAAAAGTTCTCGAGAATGATTTAAAAAATTATCTTACTACTTAGTTAAAATAATATACGAATCTCTCTTAATAAAATAATGTATAGTTTTTATTGGAAGTTGTAGTTCTGACAATGTATTCTAAAATTACCTCAACTGGAAATAAAAATTCAAATGATGAACGTAATAGTTCATTTAATTCAGAAAAATTTACACCATATGCCTAGAAAATGTTTGCTTCAGTTTTGAAAGTTTAACTTCACCTGATTGCAATTAGATGTAATGTGATAAAAATTACATTGAATTACAAAAATGTGATTTAACATCGTTAAATTATTATTTAATTGTAGTTGTGATACCAAAACACAAAGATTGTTTTAATTAAATATAAAAATTTTATGTATGATTATTAATAATTAATGTTACTCCAAATACAAATGCAATTAATAATTTATGTGTAGGAATTTCTGGGTAAAATTTATTAAAACAAAATTCATTTTAGAAAATTGTCCACAGTTTTACCATTAATATGATTCAGAATAACATTATTTAAAATTAAAAACATTTACAATATATAGTGTGCATATATTATATACATATTAAGGCTAAATAATTTAAATGTATTCATTCAAATCATTTAGCCTTAATGTATTTAAATCTGTACTATAAAGATAGCTGTAGGAATCATGAAACTCAAACATAAAATGTTTATTATATTGAAAAGTTTAAAATTTTTTATTTTACAAAAAATTCTATTTTATCAATAAATTAGTAATTACTTCTTAGAACACTGTTATAATAAGTGGTATGTTAAAAATTTTTTGTGTAGATATCAAATTTGGAAGAAGCGGTACTGTGCATATGAGCTTCACAATTTATTATTGATATTAAATTCAATATTTTGACCAAAATCCACCATTTTCTATTATGCATTTTAATCTATTTGGGATACTATTGACTAAAATTTCGCATTTGTTACTATAAAGACTGCTATATTTACTATTAAATTGTTCCAAGTATTATAAAGATTTTTCCCATAACTCATCTGCTGTATTGGCATTATGAATTTCATGCGTAGCAACTAAATCGGCCCATAGATTTTCGATAGGGTTTATGCCTGCTCCTCGTGATGGCCAATTCAACACATCGAGATTTGGGTGACTACGTAACCAATTAGTAGTTAAATTAGACATATGGACGGGTGATTTGTCGTGAACAAATGGAACTATAAGTGATCCAAATAAGGCTTGAACTGAAGGTAGTAACGAATTTTCAAGAATATCAACGTATTAAGATGACATCTAATATCCGTCGATTCGTATTAATTCTCCCGGACCAGTCGCAGTTATCCATCCCCATACACCTAAAAAAGTAAAGAAAATAAAACAGTATTTGGTTTCTGTTTATTATAAATAATATTTATCATAGAAAAACTTTTTACTTCATCCATAGCGAAGTTACTATGACTGAAGTATTGTGATCGTGCTACTAGTGTTAGTTTGGTGATAACTCTTTTTATCTATCACTATCGAATAATTTACAGAATTTAGAGATATCAGCATAATGCATTTATAATAAACAAACGACATTTATTAATATTTTTCAGTAATATGTTGTGAAATATATTGATAATTGATAGAATTAATGATTGCTATTATTAAATAATTAAAATTTAATTTGCAATTGTTTACGATTAAGTAGCTACCACCGAAGTATTTAATTTGCTATTGATTTAATTGAAATTTAGATATTTTAATTACTAGCTCGTTTAATTTAAAAAATCATTTTACCTACGGAAAATCGTCCACTTTTGCGCTTAGACACGACATATGGGCTATCATGTCTTTTCCCTATAGGTCTGTGAACCCATACTTCGCCAAAATTGTCTATAGTGAAACATTTTTCATCCGAAAATATTGTTGACTGCCAATCCGAATTGTTTAAATGTTGATATTGGTAAGCAAAACCCAAACGATCTATCATATTTTGCAATGAGAGAGATTGTTTCTGAGCACTTCTTCCTGGAAGTCCAAATTCACGCAACCTAAAATTATAATTTAATCATTATTCATTGTGCATATTCATATATATATATATTTAATATTTTACTTACCGACTCCTGACAGTTTGAACAGATATAGCTAGGTCCATTTCTTTTCTTATAGCTTTAGCTGATAAAAATGGATTTGTTTCACTCATGGAGCATAATTGCTGATCTTCATTGCTAGATGTGCTCCGTGGACGACCTGAGGACTTTTTCGGAGAGACGGTTCCTCTCTCAGTTTCATTTTTACAAATATTTATTACTGTTCGGCAACTTATATCGAAAATATTTGCTATATCTTTTATTCTCATTCCGTTTCGTCTATGCAAAACAATTAATTTCCTGATTTCTTTATTTACAGGACGTGGCATTATTTTTACAGAATATATTCGGAATGTTAAAGAGAAGAAACACCTTTTCTAGCAAAATTTAAATTCTGTTAGAACTATATTATCAGATATCAGATATATTATTATTATTATGATATAGATTTGTGAAAATTATTTAAAATATGCTATCTAATTAAATATGGCAGTTAACTAACCCGAAACCATGATTATATTTCTTTAGTTTTATTAATTTACACAGATGACTACGCATTTTTACTAAATTTAAAAGCCTTTAGTTTCATTAGATAAAAAGAAATCTAATCAAATTATTCATTAAATTTTAAATAATTAGTTAAAAAATATATTTTAAATATTTATTACTTACCGATTCAAAATCGTCTGCTTCTAAACGCATGCGTAGAAATCGAAGGATTGTCTGCTTTTGATGATCACTTAATAATTCAGTAAACTTTAAAGTTTTCAATACTTCTAGTTATCATTTTAATATCTTTTCAATACTTCCTAGAAATAATTACTGCCGTATTTTTCACGAAACAATTAAATAAAGTTTGTTAATAAAAATTTCGATCCCATCTTCTAAAGTTGATTTCCCCCGTTGTCAAGGAAACACTAAATAGTATCTTCTGCATCTTTGATAGCATATGTCTTATTACTGTACTAACTAACGCATCAAGTTTTTATCGTAACCGGAAAAACGGTAAGTAGTAATTTAGTGAAAACCATTTCGGAATAGACTGTACATGAACATGATGAATTAACCAAAGACTGCTGGCAAAACGAGAATGTTGAGCGAATCCAATCTATGCATTCTATATAATGTACAGTACATTTGTGTCTCTATGTTAGAACATTTATATAATAAATTGTACTTATGTCTAAATGCAATATTCATATACTAAAGAGCATTTATATCTATATAATAAAATAATCATAAAATAAAGTAAACCTATCTGTTTCTGTCTGTGGGATCCAAGGGCTAGGGCCTGCTGGAAAACGTCACTTCTCACCCGATCGTAACTTAGCGATCTTGACAATTTTAATGTCGACATCGGGTGAGAGTGGCCTCTGTCCGGCTGGTACCGAAAACCCCGATCTCCACTATCCCCCTCAACAATAATAAACACCCTGAGTTCGAACTGTGCGGATGTTATGATATCATGCAGGTGTTCAAGAGGGTGCACTAATTAATGTGGTAAAGGTCGCGAGGTCAACCTCCCGGGACCGAGGGAGCGAACTTGTTTGTTATTTTATTCTCGGAGAAGGGATGGGAAAAATTGGAAGATTCGATCGAGGAGTCGGACTTTGTACTTCGAAGTGAACGGACGCTTTCTTTTTTTTTCTCTCACCGTGATAGACCGTTTAACCTACGGACCCAGTTGGTCAGCATCGCAACCGGTGTCGAAAGAGACTTTCTCTCAACCTTCTCAATCTCCGTCCCTGCTCTCCAACATCCGAGACCCGGAGCTATCCCGATTGTTGCAGACCCAGTCAGGAAAAGGCATCAATCTTGCTGTCTCCGAAAGAGAACCAGACGACTTGGCCGACATAGACTAAGGAAACGCCCGACCAACCTTACGGAGTGGAGAACCTTGTTACTATTTTTGTATATCAAGAGGTAATTGTCCTCCGACAAATTTTTGTCAGTTGTATTATTGTAACTAATCTCTCTCCTCAATAAAGGAAGATGTTTGTTTTAACGAACGTTGTCTCCGAGTCCGTCCTTGTGTCCTAACTCTCGCCACTCATCCTTACCGACGTCCCACGCCGCTTATAGGCTGTCCGCCTGTTGAGAACCGCTTATAGGCTGTCCGCCTGTTTATCTTGCGGGCTCTGCGGGCCGTGCGGGCCTCACAGTCATACTGATTGATGTCTAAACTGTCATGGCTCCGATGACAATATAACCACGTCATTGATAAAATTGCTTTATAGACATCAAATTAAATCACGTAATGAAATCAATTTTGTTACGACATTTTTCTGTCATATTTCTCTTGACTTCATTTTTGCCAGCGAAAAGACAAGTCAAAATATGGGGGGAGGAATGTTTCAACTGTTTTAATACAAAGAAACCTTTCTTTTAATTAATTAATGAAATATCTAATTTTAAGAAAACGTTACAAGCATAAAAATTTTCTCTGTCCTCGCTTATATATGAAATAATTTTTATGAATCACAAAAATTTAATAACATAATTTTAATTAATTTTTTGCCAGAAATATTAATTACATTAATTATTAAAACGAAATAGCAAATGTTTAAATGAAAACAATTTTCTAATGAAATACTTAAAGAATAAAAGTTAGAAAGTTTACTGATCAAATTTTTAATCAAATACTAATTCGCAGGGATTTGCATTATTGCTTTGATGCCTCATTTTGCATAAAACATGCAATATTCGCCTCTGTTTTTAAATTCATCTAGTTCATCAGCAGTTGGTGGTGTTAGTTTCTGGAAAAAAAATATATTTATAAATTTTCTATATATATAAAAAAGATTAAATACGTTTTAACATATTCAAAACTTACTGGAAACTTTTCTTCCAAGCAGTTTGTTACCTAAGAATAAATTAGTATTAGTTGGATTGCATCAATAATATATAATTATTAAAGTACTATAATCAAAATAAACAAAACTAAAGTATTCAAAAAATTGATTAATCAAATAAATCAAGCTATTAAAAAATTATATGTAAAAAGTCTAAAGTTCTTACGTCTTCGTCATCCTGCACATCATTGTTACACATGTATAATAGTATCGAATGTGATTTTCCATTATTTTCATAATATTCGTCAATACATTGGTATATTATATCACTAAACTGAAAATTACCATTTAATTTTCGAGTTATTAATATAAAGATATTGATTTATAATTAATGAGAAAGCATGCAAGTATGTTTCAAACCTTTAGGATTGATGCTGGAGATTGATCAAGAACGCAATCGATGATTCTAAGCAAATGTTTATCGGGAATAGCTGTTAAAAATCAATAACAAATTTTTTTTCATTTTTTATTGATATAACAAAGCTATAACAACAATTGATATAACAACGCTTGATAAATACAACTGATTAAAGAATTTGTTAATATCCGATTTATAATAAGAAAGATGTTAGGTTACTAAAAACAAATTAGTACAATTTCTTTGAAAATATATATATATATATATTTTCAAAATTCATTTATTTTGTTTGCCGAAGGAAAGTCTCCCTTCTTTATTCGTTTATTTTCCATCAACTAGCCATAGGTATAATAAAATTAAAGAAAAATAAAAGTAAACTTTACAGCAAGCAACTTCGGCACTTTCGACAAAGGCTCGAATACTCCAGCACACAGCAAACGAAAATAAAACTGCAAGTATTTTCTTCATATTTTCTCTCTTCTTCGAGTAGCTGAATAACCTGAATAAATGCGTGTAGAAAAGCGATTTCTATTTATAACTAAACTTATATATATTAGTTTTTTTCAAAAGTCGGATGTCATTAACAACTTTCTTCAACACAGGAAATTATAAAACGGAAGCTGCAGAATATTTTCTTATTATTTAACACTTCGTTTTCATTATTATAAAATAATATAATGTGTTTTAATTCTAAATATCTATACTTAATTTAATTTTTTATTTTAGAAGGTTTCCATAATTATTAAAACATCATTTTTATTGAACAAAAAACAAATTCAATACAAACAAAAGAAAATTCAATAAGAGTTTTCAGAAATACTTTTATCGATATTAAATTTATTTAACATAATTATTAAAATTTTCTTTTATTTATTATTGAAGGATTATAATTTATATTTTTATATGTGAATATAAACTTTAATTTCTTATCATAGCTTTCTAATTATTGAGGGAAGTACCAACGCTTGATAAATACAACTGATTAAAGAATTTGTTAACATCCGATTTGTAATAAGAAAGATGTTACGTTACTAAAAACAAATTAGTACAATTTCTTTGATTAATTATATAAAATTTTTATAGCAATTTCTGTTCATTTTAGATAAAAAAATTATAGAGTAACTTGGGGTATTATGGAACAGGTATGTTATATGGAATAGCATGGTTTCTCATAGAGGAGGCGATGTTATGAAACTGTAATAATGCAGAATTTTTATGATAAGTGGCTATATACTTTGATCTCAGTTTTAATTCCTCAGTGGGAAGCGTGACAGTTTAAAATAGAGAACGTGTTTTCATTACATTACAAAAATTTTTGCATCCATCTGAAATCATCGGATCTGCAAAGATTACAGATAAGATGATAATCGTTTTCTGAGTTTCTCAAGAATATTTAGGAACACCTTTCATAATATCTCTTCGTATTTTGAGAGATTTGGTTTCTATTGGAGTAGTCTTCGTTCAAATATTATCGTATGGATGGTGAAAATATGAAATATTATTCTATATTGCTGTGTTCAGTCCTACTACTATAATTTAAGTTAACGGTTGATCTATTAAAATTTAAATAGACAAATATTAAGATTGCTTTCTAAATTAGACTAGTCTATAAATTATTTTAAGGCTTTTTTACTTTTTTTAGTAGGCTATCACTATGTATAAGCGATAACTTTCATCACCCAAAAGAAAATGATACAAATATTGACTAAAACAATGTTCTAAGTACATATTTATCTAATACTCTTGAAAACTACTGAAAGAAATACAGTTTTTCTAATTATTTAAAATAGGAACACTATTTAACTCACACTTTTTGGGCAATATGGTATTTTTGCACATTTAAATAATTTTTGTTAAATTACATGGCAAGTATGTTTAAATATTGTGATATTTTAATGTTATATCGGGTGTCCATTTTGATAGGAAAAATAAGAAAATTAATATAATTTTAGATTATACCTATTTCCTGTTCCCTAGTTGCGATAATTTAAATACGGTATTTGTAATTTGTTCAAGTAACTACTGCTGTATATTTGATCTCAGAAAACTATTTTAATATGAAGTTTATAACATATAAAGGAAGCATTCTGCATTTTACTCATTCAATATTCTTCCATTTCTGGATACAAAACATCTACTATATAATTTAGTGTATCTATAAACAAGTGTGCAAAAATGAAACTCTATTGCACGATTTCCTGCTAAATGTTTTCAACTACTATCACGTATTTCACCTTCTATTATTCTATATTATGGATGGGAAACTGTAAAGAGTAAAATAAATTATAACTAATTTAATTACTTGTATTATCGTACCCATCCTATCATTTTTTCTGGATTAATTGTCAACATTTACTGATAGTTTTCACTATATTGAACTCCGTTTTTTATATAACAACAGACTCCACCAGTAGTTGGATGGTCTAAGATAGGCATTGGAATGTCCCCACTTAAGTTAGAATAGATTTAATTATGCCACTGAATGGGATACTCAGAATACTTTTGATGTTTCGGAGACTAGGAATAGCAAAAATGTTTTGTTTGATTATTAATTCATATACGGCGTCAATCTTAAAAAAAATAATTTCTGATCATTAAAAAGTAAATATTCCCTTTAATTGAGGAATTTAATTTGCAGAATTTGGTTATATATACTCTTAGGATTTATAGTTCTTCACAAGTTGTTTTTCATGTATTTATTATAAATGATTGTTTTCAAATTTCGAATATATTTCCAAAAATAAATGACAATCTGAATAGATTATTAACATTAAAAACAAATTAAGAACAATGAATGTAAAAATAAAAATAAAAGAGAGTAACCAAGTTTAATGATTTCCGTTAGAAGTTAATGTTGAGTTATTTATCTTAAAAGAACAATGGTCTTTCGACAAAATTCCTATTGTGGAAATCAGCAAGACTTCAACGAAACAAGTATTTAGGCAATTTATAATTTTTAATTATGAAAATGAACATTTCAAGGGAAGTTAGGACGAGATTGTCTAGATAATGCTCTTACTGTGGCTTCCTTTCATGGTTTACTGACATTAATTATTTCCTAAAGAAAAGGAAGGGGCGGGAGTTATTGCTGCCGAACTTCCTCCAGGAGAAATAAAAAAGGAACGGATTAAGGGGGGAAGAAGGTGGGATCAAAGAAGCTTGAGGGTGGAAACAACTGTTGGACAACTCCAGAGAGAGGCTGGTCGGAACATTGACGCTAGAGATAGCAACTGGAGGACGTAATCCGAACACAACTGACTTCGAAATTCTCTGACGTTCTTCATCATCGAAGAGCAGAAAGCTTCGGACAGTGTTTTACAGGAATTGTGAAGAAGTCGAAGAATCAAGAATAGTGACTTTTTATTTTTCTGTCAACACTCGTTCTCCAGTAAAAGACAAAATCAAGGTATTTATCCTTCCATTGTGATCATGAATGTAAAGAAATCTCTTGATAATAAACGTGTTTATATTCATTAAACTGTGGACTCCGAATTATTGTGTCTTTAAGTAGCTAAGGCTAGTAACCTAACCACATCGTCCCGAGGTTCCAAACTGTGATTTCGATGAGTTTCAAATGCCGAATAGATTCCACTTACTATCTAAAAATCATAAAACTCTATAGCACAAATGTGAGTTCACAAGAGACCTTAATAAAAATAATTATTATTGAGTTAAAGTTAAATTTTTGTAGAGAATTTATAGATGTCTGGAAAATAGGGGCAGAATTAAATATCGTATAACATACAGTATAATTAAACTACTGTTAGATAAACAAATATAACAATAGACTATAATATAATTGAATCACTGGACGTAAACCAATATTCCAAAATCTGATCATCTCTTGTTTAGAAGGGAGAAAAAAACAGATAATCGGTGTTTTCGGGAAAAGAGAGAGAGGATTAGATATTCTGTCAGTTTTGGAATTTTCACCTGGGAGATTGGAGACTATCGGCCTGTCGTTTGGTATCGGGATCTGGATAGAATAGTGTATATTATGAGAATCTGTGTCTAACTGTAGGAGTAAGAAGTATTTCTCTCCTGCAAAAAACATTTTATATATTTGAATACTCCAATATTCTATGTTGGAAACTGAAAACTAATTTCAGCTTTGGAAAAGTTTGTCAAGGGAAGAAATCAGATTCTCCATTCTCCGTGAATCACCTTTAGACAATAAGAAGAAAAACAGAAACAGAAAAAGGTATCTGTCTTCCAGATATGATCTGTGTAAAAATCTCTTTCAATAAAAGAACTATGGTTTGATTAAACCATTATCAATATCAGTTAATGTATCAGAAGAGTTTCACATTAAATAGATATTCAGAATGTCTTTAAAATTTCAAGATATATTAAGAAAGACATCATTGTTAATGGTGTCATGTTTTATTATGAATTATTACTTACATTTTGAATATTTATTCAGATTTTTCAGAAAATCGCACAGAAAATAAAATATATTATGAATTTATATACCTATATATACAGAAAATATAATCACACATAAAATATATAAAATTTTAATAAAAATTCTTGAATGTTTTATTGAAATTTTAATGCATTTGTTTAATTTGTCATTATATATACAGTATATATATATTTTTTTTTTACCGATGCCCAAAAGTAAAACATTAATTATCGATTAATAACTATCTATCATACACATTCCCCCTTTTTGTAAATAAGAAAAAGCGTAAAGAAAAGAGAATTGCTTACGAATATAACATTAATAATATCATATATGTATAATTTATAGATATACATGATAGATATATAGATATATATGTATTATATATGGATATATACATATTCATTATAGATATAATTTATGTATTGAGATAGTTGTAATTTATGTATGTAGATAGTTTTAAAAATAGAAAATAAGAGTTGGGTAATTTCATTCTTATTAATTTACATCTCTTGTTTTCCATTTTTAGAACTAATACATAAATATTTAGTAAGTAAAAAATTACACACGTACTGCACTAACAATTTAATATATCTAGTGCCATTTATAATAATTACAGTATAATAAAATTCGAAGGAGAGTATACTGGAATGAATCATCAGAATGATGAAGATGGAAAGAAGTGGATGAAGATACTACACAGTATCATGTTCAGCGAAAATAAAAAGCAAAATTTTAATTTCTTTGTAGATGTATACCTATGTACTATATATTTTTATAACAGATTTGTATATTTAGATAAGAGTGTTTAAAAATTTATCCATGGACTGCTCAAACCATATCAGAGGATGATCGTCAGGCAAAAAATGAGATTTCAGAAGACAGGTCGAGATCTATTCTGAAAATACTTGAGATATGGGACCGAAATTCAATGTGGATTTTCTAGCAGGTAAGTTAACGCTTTATCACTTAGATATCCTGCAGATACCACTTAGTAATTAGCAGGATAGAAAGCTACGTAAATATCTAAATGATTGTAAAGAAAAAGGCAATTTCAGAATTTAAGCAACAGCTCACACCGAATAAAATCAGTTATGGATTGAAATAAGAGAAACAATGTTTAATGGAACCACCAGTAATCTTCTGAAAGATAAAGATATTCTGGAAATGAATCACGAATTTATGTAAATAGATAACATTTCCATGTAGTAGTAAAAAGGATTAGTTATAAATCAGTCTTTATTCGCAGTAGGTAAATATTTTCATTTATTATTCAATATTGTTTAATAGCAATTTGAATACTACATTTATAGCTGATTTTATTTATCACACCTTCATTCAACACTCGTCAAGGATGCAATTAGACATACCATATCTGTAAAAAACAAAATATTTTAATTCTAGTTACATAGATTTAAATGCATAAAATGCACTTACCTTAATTTCATTACTATAGCTCTCTTAGAGCATGGGGAAAATGTCAGCCAATTCTTTTCATTCCCATCAGCGCCCATAATATATCCCCACTCCTTTGGGCAATCTTTAGCTCCAGTTTTATCATCTTCATCACCATCGTGGTAACTTCCCAGTCTGAAAAAGGTGGCAATAATCAGCTATAATAATTTTATGCTAAATTTAAGATATAAAGATAAAAATTTATTTACGTATGGGCCGATTCCTGAGCTATGGTATTGGTTCTTTCGTTTAATTCGATATGATCTCTCAAAATCGGACATTTATAGCGTTTGTCACAAATTATACCCGGGTAGGCAATACCTATTCAAGAATAATTAATGGAATCATGCACAGTTTTATGATGAATAAATAACGTAGTTAATGAAAGGAAAGTGTTTTTCTTACCCGCTATGTTACATGTGAACGTCCCGTCTTCATCAAAACTACCAAGCTGACGTCTGAAATACATCATGGAATTATTATAAATTATGGTAACAATATCAATTTAATACTTACGTGGTAATGAGCATAATTATATCAGCTATTTGGGCCAGTTTATCAGTGGAGTTAGAATAAAATTTATTCATGTTTTCGAGCAATTTGCGAGCATCCATTCTTTTTGGATAGGATGGAATATAAGCAGGGGCGCCAAGAGGCCGGGGAAGAGGGGACAAATAACCCGGGCCCGTAGAAGATTGAAGGGCCCGGGCCGCTTCCTAACAATAAGAATATTATATATATGGGCCCGAAACCTGGTTCGTACCGGGTCCCGGGATTTCACTCGGCACCACTGAATATAACGAGCTAACTTTGTTTGATTTTTTTCCTACAGATAATAAAAAATAAAATAATAATTTAATGCAAAGCAATTACATTGATTTCAGTTTTTATATTTGACGTTAGTTTTATTATCCGTATTATAATCACTTTTATTCCCAAATCTAATGTGTCAAATATTGTTTCAACCTAAAATGCAAGAAAATTATTTGCCAAATTGGAGACAAAATTTATTATTTTGGCTTTATATGCTCCACATGAAATGAATTAATATGGCTATTATATAAATTTTTTGCAACTTACTACACTCATCACATTAGTTAGGTAGGTTTCAACAGTATCTGAGCGATTTTTAAAACCCTCGGTGAAATCTTTTTCGGCTACGAGTAAATATTCTAAGTTTATACATTCATTATCGTTTAACGGTTCTGTGTAGTTAAAAGTTCTTGTTAAGCCATGAGGTAACTCTGTAAAGAAAAAATTAATAGTCATTTCTGAATAATGACAGATATTAATCGATTGATAACCACGTACTTCCAATCTCATGGCGAAGATTTTCATCTTTTAATACTTCTATGATACGGTGAGCAATTTTTCCATTTTTGCTTGACTTTTTTGATATGTCCGGTACGATTCTCAGTTTGGGATTTATAATTCCGTTCTGAAAATGTTTTTAATTCTTCAGTTAAAGGTTAGTAAAGATCCATATCACGCTTGGAATAGCTGTCTGGCTGTGGCAAGTTTAAGAATCGGCGAATATCTGATGCTGTGGTCAACCAGAAGTTTAAAGGATAGGATTCGAAGATCCAGTTCTAGATCCTTATTAAAAATGGAGATGTGGATCCGCATTTGATCTTTCATGATAGTAAGAGAATGCATTATCAAAGGGCAAGTTTTTTGAATTAAGAATAAAAGAAATCTTAGAATTAAATAAAATGCTATCGAAATATTAATCCTCCTATTTATGCGAATTTTTCAACTTTCCATTAAAAATATCTGTAATCGAAATCATAGTAACATGATATCTGTATTAAAATCATAAAAAATCTATTAATTGGTGGAAACTTTATTATAAGAAATTGTCCGATAGGTAGCATGATGGATAATCTTCAATCTTTCTGTATAAAAAAATAGGTTGTGAAAACAAACTTACAATTGTTAATGGACCGTCTTCATCTACATGAAGCGCTGCCCCCATTTTTTCATCTTTGTATAATTTTATCTTCAGGCGTTAGACATCCACCTTGCAATTCGTAATAAAACAATATATATAATTATCAGATATGGTTAAGTAAAACACAGTTTATTATAATGAGCCGCAAAAATAGCGATAATAACTTGCCGAATAATCAATTTCTTCATTCTCCCCATTTAAATATGATAAAATCATCAGCTATCACATCACCAGCGAGTTCCAATCTCAGTTCAATATCCTGATCCAGAGGTCTAAATGTGATTCTCTTAATTCCGGATCTGAATGTTTCCATGGACGGGTATACCACATCTTCCCGACCTAAATAATTTTAAAAAGAAAAACGTCATAAATATGCATCAATATAATAAAAACTTTCTTTTATATGTAGATTATTACTGAAGTAATGCAATAACTTTACTCACCACTTGGAAAAGCACCAACGGCTGCAAAGAGCAAAACAACTAACAGACAAGCAAAAATAATTGTGTTTAACAAAGAGTTTCCATCCATTATATAGTATTGTATGAGCTTTCAAGGAGAAATATAATGTTGTAAGAGGAGAAGTAACATGTAGAAAAAGAACAGTTAATATTTTAGACTATTGGTTCATTGGATGAGAGTTTTTAAGGATATATCATGATTTATAGACCTTTCTGTTTCATAGAATCAATATTTTTTATTCACAAATGTTTTGAATGCAAATAAATATCTAATAATGGTTAATTCTTTCAAATGTCGAATTGCTGTAAAAATATATCCTTGTAAACATACTTTTATTAAATATAATTATTTTTTTTGTTTATGAAATATATAAAAATGTTAGTAAATAGATTTAGATAAGTTTTATTTGTAATAGTCATTAAATCAGTTACTTATTCAATAAATTTGCGGAATGTTAATTTCAATATTCGCTGAAGAGAATGCTAAATTAGGTGAAAAGAAGATTTCTTATCCTTTATCTATTGAAAATAATAAAGTAGTTGCAAAATCACATTCAGTTCTTGCCTACATAGTGTCATTATCATCGATATGTGCTGTACATATATATATATATATATGGATAGACTGCTCAATACTAGCAACGAGTGAACCCTGCCGCTGGTAAGGTAACCAATGTAGCAACATCATAAAATGGAGGATATAGCAAATCGGCTTTGTTTTGGTGGCCAGACGTATCCCATTTATGTAGGTAAAATATGATGGCCAGATCCAAATAATTAATAAGAAGGTGTAATATGCAATGTTATACCACATAACCCACCACTTCAGTGGCTTAACCCAATCAGTAGTATTGAAGTTACATTAGATAAGCTGCCAGGTCATACGAGGAATATAATATATTTGGCAGCGGCCAGCTATAGAGCCAATTACAGGCTGGCCAACACCTATGATGGGGTCAATCGGATAGTTAAAGGTGGGATTCAACGGGCCGGGCCAGAACCCCTCTTGAAAAACTGGAGGTGTGGAACCCGGATCCTCCAGGATGGTAAAGTAATATTGATGTTGGGTTACTTAGATTACGCCGCCATATCCTCATGGGATATACTGTATCTGGCGGCAGCTACTTGTAGAGCCCATCACAGGCTAGCCAACACCCATGATGGGGTCAACCGATGATTGGAGGATGGGTTCAACAGGCCGGGCCCAAACCCATCCTAAAAAACAAGAGATGTGGGACCTGGAATTGAACCCGGACCTCCAGGGTGGTAAACCAAAGCTTTACCACGCGGCCATCCGGCTGCCTAAAGTAGTATTGAGCAATCTATCCATGTCTATACAGGGTGATTCAGAAGGTTGGGAAAGAATTAAAGGAGCATGTAGAAAAGGCAATTCTAAGCAAAAGTTCTTAGGAGCATTTTTTGATTTGACGCTTCGTTAAAAAGATATAGTGACTTATTGAATCAATTTTGTTGAACTTTTGTTCTGAAACTTTTGTGACGTCATTTTCTCTAGCTGTTAAAATGTCAATAAATTTTGTTGAAATTTTGTTCTGAAAGTTTTGTGACGTCATTTTCTCTAGCTGTTAAAATGTGTGTAAATTGCTGAAAGTAAGCCAAGCAACAACCATTTTTAGACCGGTTCTATTATAAAACTCAAATACGGTATTTTCAATAACAATTCATTAATTTTATAGGTTGGAGGATGGGTTCAACAGGCCGGGCCCAGACCCATCCTAAAAAACAAGAGGTGTGGGACCTGAATTTGAACCCGGACCTCAAGGGTGGTAAACCAAAGCTTTACCACGCGGCCATCCGGCTGCCTAAAGTAGTATTGAGCAATCTATCCATGTCTATACAGGGTGATTCAGAAGGTTGGGAAAGAATTAAAGGAGCATGTAGAAAAGGCAATTCTAAGCAAAAGTTCTTAGGAGCATTTTTTGATTTGACGCTTCGTTAAAAAGATATAGTGACTTATTGAATCAATTTTGTTGAACTTTTGTTCTGAAACTTTTGTGACGTCATTTTCTCTAGCTGTTAAAATGAGTGTAAATTGCTGAAAGTAAGCCAAGCAACAACCATTTTTGACCGGTTCTATTATAAAACTCAAATACGGTATTTTCAATAACAATTCATTAATTTTATAAAATAAATATCTGCATTATTTATTTATTTTTGGAATTTAAGAAATTTTTGCAACATCAAACAATACCTTCGACTGTTGGAAATCATGTTTTTCGAAGTTGATAGATCAACATTGAAGAAGTGCATACCACTAATGACGCTAAACTGTTGCGTCAAACTAACTCCCTGTTATTGGTTCAACTTGGCGAAAACTCTCGAACGCATATGTTTGTCAACTAACGAACATTGAATCGTCAGAGTTAAGACGGCCAATTTTGTAAACCCCAGGTAGCTCGATATCGAAATTCTCGTTAACCAAAGTTTTGATTCTCGTGAGTTCGATTTCAGTAAAATATTAAATTCTTACTTATAACTCGAGCAACCGAGTTGAATATTTATAAATTTAGTAATGAAATATTTAAGATTTTTCTGTTTATTTATGATTTCAAAGGGAAAAACAAAAAATAAAGAAATTATTTAATCCAATAGACTCTCGATATTTAACATAAAATTTATCAAATAGCAAAAAATGTAAGTAAAACGTATTTGTTGAAATCAGTTCGTAAATGAAAACAAATAATCTCGCAAAGTTTGGACGACGTTACCTTTTGTTTTCACTTTTAGTTAACTTGGTTTCTTGATTAATACGAATTCCGTGATTTTTTTGTCAACAAATGACGCCACTTTCCATTCACGTAGAATACTAAGTGGCGGGGCGAAACAAGCCCTTCCGGCTGACCTCTCTGTCCACCCCTGCAGAGGGGTCAGCCGGATTATGGAGAACGGGGATCGACGGGCCTGGACCGGACCCCATAATAAATATTTTCAAGGGGTGGACCCGAGATTCGAATTCGGGTCCTTCAGAGTGGAAAGCCGAAGCGTTTCTACGTGGCCAATCCGGCGGATCTAATTCCGTAATTCATTATATTGTTCCATTTTTTGATGCCACACTCCATTCTAGTAGAATACTGAATACCCCTGGCGGGGCGAAACAAGCCCTTCCACAGGCTGCCCACCCCTGGAAAAGAGTCAGCTCGATTGTGGAGCCCACGAGAATGGATGTCTATAATATTATTTAAGACGTTTTGCGAAATGATGCTCAGAAAGAAGAGAATAGGAAGTCATTTCATCCTTAAGGCCGGAAGCAAACTGGTCGACTAGGTTGCTTACGATGTGACGTCACTAGGTCGTAAGCAGGTTGCTACAGCGACTTATCTGGTAAACATGCGCAAATGAAATATAGTGACGTTTACAACTGACCAATTAACTAGACTTACTTTCTCTCGCACCGCCTCCTCGTTTGTTGACATGGCAGACGAAGAGATCGAAGACGATATCTTGTTAGCAGTATATATTACTATTTGTATATGCTCACCTCTCAAAAGGCATCGAGGACGTGATATAAAATGGATTCGATGTCGTGAGGAGAGAGGAAGCATGAATAGAGTGGTTCAAGAGCCGCGTCTCGAAAATATTTCAGCATATCGGTATAACGCTTCAAATAAAATTTTTGGTATCAATATTATGTAATTATTTCATAATATTATAACAATAATAATATATTATACAGTAAAACTTCCATCTAACGTTCGTCGATCTAATGTTTTCCTCGATCTAACATTCTTTTCTCCGGTCCCGGCAAAAAATAGGGGAAAATAACATTAAAATGTTTCAATCTAACGTCATCTAACATTTTCCTCGATCTAACATTCTTTCCTCCGGTCCCGGCAAAAAATAGGGGAAAATAACATTAAAATGTTTCAATCTAACGTTTTTCGATCTAACGTTATCCTCTGTCTAACGTTCAAATTTTCTGGTCACTATATCACCAAACTCATGTAATTAATTTTCGATGTAACGTTTGACAGAATTATTATTACGTCCCGTTCTCTCACATGTCGTCATAACAGTATACAGTATATACATATTTACTACGTATGGTAGTCCTATGTAAGTCACACAGTGTACTTAAGTACATTGCACTGTATTCCGATGTTCAGTTCAATAAACGTTTTATAAAATGTAGTTACTATACACAGTAATTTTATTTTATTTCGAATATATTTGCCAGTTTGAAAATCACATTACGTGCGCTCAAGGCCTGCACATTTTCTACTTTTTTGGTTGTAAATTTCACTAGTAGTCTCTTCACATTGCAAAATTTTGCAGGTCCGCGTTACCTATATATGTACCATCATTTTTATTTTGCCGTTTCCCGATCTAACGTTTTCCTCAATCAAACGTTTATTTTCGCCGTCCCCTTGGAAAACGTTAGATCGAAGTTTTACTGTATCAATATTATCATATTACATTACACTTGTTCGATAGTTGTGACTCTAACTTGGCTCATCCAAACGAAATTAGCGCGCTTTCTATCTGTCATTCTTTGCGGTAACGTTTATTGCGCATGACCGTCTCCACTTGGTCGTCGAAAATATCAAACGAGATAGATAAACCTATGGTCGCCGGCCACGCCTCCATTGCTGACGCAAATGACGAAGTACCAATGAAGTGCTGACAAATGGTCTCTGCTCAAGCGTCGGCACCGATATCGCCTAGTTTGCTATCGGCCTAACTCTTGTAAATGTCATATCGCAAAACTGATTTCGAATAAATTTGATATATGTACTGTATCTTTATTATTTTACTACACTTTTCAGAAAAATTGAATTAATTTTGATACAAGTGAACTAAAAATAAAGAACGTATTTTATGATGCACCAACGTATTGTTGTTAGAATATCTTAATCGGGAAAATAGTTTTCATCTACAAAAATAAGTGGAAATACAAAAAATATTAAAAATACTTAATACGTAAAAACAAATCCAAGTACAGTACTAAGAAATACTTTATTTGTTAGTTTCAAAGTGATAACTTTGGTTGATGCTACTGTTTTAGATTCTTAAATCGTTAGCCAAGTAGTCGCACCTAAATTTAGATGTAAGTGCTTGGTTTTAGTTGTATTAATATTGCTATTTTATAACAAACAAATGTTATATTATTTAATTATAACTGTCGATTGTTTCCTGGTATCGCCCTTCATTCTAGGGACTCTAACGAGCTGCACTTTGCTCACAGTTGGTCTGCCATTTCCCCTTGTTCGATCGTTCATACGTTTTATACAGCATCTGGTGTCAGGACTTGACGTTCAAATTTTAGACGCTTCATTCTCGGGACTCTAACGAGCTGCATATCCACTTTGCTCATAGTTGGTCTGCCATTTCCCCTTGTTCGATCGTCTAAATATCGTTCATACGTTTTATACAGCATCTGGTGTCAGGACTTGACGTTCAGATTTTAGACGGGCTCAAAAGATAGATAACAGTATAATATTTTCAGTTTGTATTAAATTTTTAAGTTTTCTTTACAAATTTTAGACGGGCCCAAAAGATAGATAACAGTATAATATTTTCAGTTTGTATTAAATTTTTAAGTTTTCTTTACAGAATATCAGCTTGATATAGTGATTTCATTTTATTTTTATTATATAATTAACTATCCATTTGAGTAATATTTGAAAGCCATAAAAATATTCATAAAAGTTAAACATGCTCCAAAACATCATAAAATACATTAAAATATATATAATAATGTAGAAAAAGATGTAAAGCAATTGTAGCAAATGAAAAGAGCAATATAAGTTAGGTTTTATTACATTTAAAATTCAAGTGTCTGAAAGGTGACATACCTTTTCGAAAACAGACGAATCAGATAACTAATTATAAATATTTTGTTTAAAATACAAAAATTTTATGTTCGCATTCGTTTCTTTTGTAATATTTGAACGTTATTTTTAATTCGTTTTTTTATATCAAATTTGGATTGATACACATATATATGCATACAAATTCAGATAAACAGCTAATCATAATATAATAACTTCATTGTTAATTTACCTTTTTTTTTATGGATAGAAAGATAATTCGTATAGCTGAATCTATCATATGAAGATTTCAAGTATCCTATTTTACAAGTTTTCTGAATTCCAAACTGATAAAATTCAAATCCCTATAATGTAGATAATAATAATAGATGTAATATCACTATAAGCGGATATTGACCTGTTTTTTATATATAGGGTGAATAAAAATTTCGCAAAATTTTGTGTGCTGTTAGGGGACTTTGATATAATGTCTAATGAACATATAGTCTAAATGGTACCGTTTTCGATTTATAACCCTTTTACGGTAGCTAATCACTATCGAGTACACAAAGCGTCAAGGATATTGACCTGTTTTTTATATATAGTGTGAAGAAAAATTTTGCAAAATTTTGTGTGCTGTTAGGGGACTTCGAAATAATGTCTAATGAACATATAGTCTAAATGGCACCGTTTTCGATTTATAACCCTTTTACGGTAGCTAATCACTATCGAGTACACAAAGCGTCACATTGCGTCGCTTTCTTACTGACTTTCTAGTTATTAAGAAGGCGAGCAACGCGATGCGATACTTAGTGGCAACGCGACGCATCGTGACGCTGTGTAAAGTAAATAGCGATTGGCTAGCTTTAAAGGCTTATATAGAACTGTGCCAGTTAGACCATATGTTCATTAGACATTTTCGACTTATTTGGAGGTCCTCTATCAGTACACAAAATATTACGACGAAGTTTTTCTTCAATAATATTTTTGCAAATAAAACTAATACTAGAATATTTAGAAGTAAAACCATTGTTGTTTTTGTACTTTTATGCCTGTCAAAAACTATAAAGTAAGAAGACTCTTGATCACTAAATATAAGAAAATGAATATTTAATTCCCTCTTTTCCACGTATAATAGAAATAATTGTGATTTTAAAAACGATAATCTCGAAATTCCAACTTTGCTTAGAGATAACCTTTCGAATGAAACTGGTCAGAACAAATTTTCTCAATCGTTTCCTACAGACATTATTAGTAAGTCTTTACTAACACAATCATAGAAATTAAAATATAATAAAAATCTGACATATTCAGTGTTGTCTTTCAAATCGCCTCCTAGTCTATAAGGAATAAATTGGATTTTCTGCATTCATATTATCACTTGAGTGTCATTTTTCTACTTGAAATTTCTGAAAAAGATAATAATAAACATTTTAATGAATTAATTATTTTGACTATCAACACACAGCCGTACATCGAATTGAAAGATATAGTGGTCAAATTTTAGCATCAAGCTACTGTCACACGGAAACCATTGATAGTATTTCTATTTTTTTATTTCTGTTAGAATTAATAAAAGAAGTCTTATTGTGATATTTGTTTATTATTCTCCTTTGATGATGGATTCAGATAAATACAATATCGGGTTACATATAAGATATATATGATTTGTAATCATTTTCATAATTTCTATTCAGAATATTATTAAATGGTGATATTAATTTTTGAAATTTGAAATAGAATAATGGATGTTACGTAATATAATTATCTATATTTCAAAGCTGTACGTTTTACTATGTCTTGTACGGATTCTGTATCACTCAAATAATTTCTTTCTCCACAAGGCCTAAAATTTTAACAAATGTCTCTACTTGTTTCGCTAATCCTAAATCTAAATTCAATATTGATCACCGTTCTTTTACTTTAAATATTATTATTCTTATACTAAAACTAAATATCCATCGTTTTACACACCTTTCAAATTACTGAATGAACAATTCCCATTTGAATATTTCTCGATTGCAGGGTTTTGGATGGTTGAATCTATATTCATCTAATTTAAAATAGATTTGTTTTTTTTTATAATTTTAATGGACTTGTAGTAAGTTTTACTTTTATGAATATTCTTATAACTTTCGCATATTACACAAAGGAACAATTTTCTATACAATAAGATGAGTAGTTCCAATAAACACCAAACTAGACTATTTTCTGAGTGTCTTTTATTGTCGAATAAAGCTAAGAAAAATTGAAAATATCATACAAAAGCAATAATTTGGTAAAAAGATAATTACTTGATACACCTTTCAAATTACTGAATGAACAATTCCCATTAGAATATTTCTCGATTGCAGGGTTTTGGATGGTTGAATCTATATTCATTTAATTTAAAATAGATTTGTTTTTTTTATAATTTTAATGGACTTATAGTAAGTTTTACTTTTATGAATATTCTTATAACTTTCGCATATTACACAAAGGAACAATTTTCTATACAATAAGATGAGTAGTTCCAATAAACACCAAACTAGACTATTTTCTGAGTGTCTTTTATTGTCGAATAAAGCTAAGAAAAATTGAAAATATCATACAAAAGCAATAATTTGGTAAAAAGATAATTACTTGGAATTGAATAGAAGAAAAAAAAAAAAATATTCTTTCATATCATTCTGATTTATATTTTAAAACATCATTGATACTTGTAGGGATTAATCACCATCCCTCTAAATATGATAAAAAACACACACATGATGGATGCGAGAACATTATCTCATAGTTTGAAAATTTTTTTTCAATACTCCCAGATAAATTTATTATAAATTTTTTACAACATATACTTTTTTCAACAATTATATTTTTTTATTGAACAAGTTAAGCTTGATTTCGGGAAAATGCGGTAAGCAAGTGTCGCCAAAGGGGACACTCTACTTGCTTACGCTACAGCAACGAAGAACGAATCAAAAGAGGGATATGAAGTACGGGAACCGAACTACACTATAGTATCTACCACATGACTACTGTACGCGGTTGTCGGTATTTGCGATATAATAAAGTTGGAACATGTATGAACTAATTTAACTTAATGCTGAATAATTGAAACTTGCAAAAATAATTTTTAATTTAATTGTATAAGAAAAAAATAAAGGATAAAGGTTAATTCTAATTTTAATAAATATCTTTATTTATTAAATTAGAATTAAAGAGTTAAATCTGTCCATTATCCAATTTTTCTTCATAAAAGAATAAGATTGAAATATTTGGCCTAGGATGTAAAGTATATGCTATTAATTTTTGACCAGGAATGCTTAAGCTAGACAAAATATAAGTATAGAGGTTGATATTACAAGGAGATACATGTTTCACAAAACATTTTAAACAGATTCAAAGAAGATTCTTAAATATTATAGCTTAGGGGACCACAAAACATACAAATGCAACAATTATCCAGATCATTGTCAAACCGATAGCTTTGTGGTAAAACATCTTGGAAGATCCATGTTCAAATCCAGATCCCGAATCGTCACTGTTTCTAGGATGCATGAGGGTCCAGTCGTTGAACTGCAACTTTCAAACTTTCTGAATCTTGCTGACAGGATAAGTATTGGCCAAACTATGATAGACTCTAAAAATGGCTGCAGCCAGAAATATCTCTTGAGTAATTCGACAGCTTAATTCATTGTAAAGTAACCAAAGTTGGAAACTACTTTAATAAGCTAACAACCGGCGACTTGGACTTCCCAAATAAATTTTCTAAGAATTGTGCCTGGATTCTTTCCAGGGGCTCCTTTTTGTAAACAAAAGCGTTTATATGGGGCAAATACAGCCAAAATATATCAAGGTTAATTCGATGTAATTCAACATCGGCAAATTTCAACCTGGGCCATTGATTGTGCCTTTCGACGAAATTAAAAAAAAATATCAATTTAACTTAAATATAATTTTTATAGATTTTTTTGGTATAAAAATACAGTGGTACTTCCATATACGTCCGCTTCGGAATAAGTCCAACTTGGTATATGTCCTGCTGGATGAGAAAAATTTTGCTTGTTATTCGATTTTTGTTTGGAATACGTCCGTCTCGTGTGCTAGAACTTGTATGAGTCTTTTATGTGTTCTCTTAAAAAACACATTCTTTATATAAAAATTATAATTAATTGTAATAGCATTGTTTGTAATGACCAGACAATGTCGTATTTCCGAAACATCCTGAGGAGAAGGCAGAAGCTATGTTCTTTGGATAGATTTATAGTAAAAGTCAAACCTAGTGAGCCTCAACAAGGTCAAATTATGAAAAAGAGACAGAAAATAGAAAAAGAAAAAAAAAACCAAAATTTCAGATTCCTAAATTTTATTGGAATTGGATTCTCCTTCCAAACAATAACATTTCCTCCTCCTACTTTCTCAACACCATCTTAATAGGCACTCGACTCTTCTCAGCAAGGTAGCGAGGTTTACTTTTATTTATTTCATCTACTATAACTGCTTTTGTATTTATGTATTTTAGTATTAAGGAGTGTTTAAATTATTTTGTACAATTCCATCAATGTATAATAATAAGAATAGGATTTTTCTTCATGTGAACGGATTAATCATTTTCCCTTTATTTCTTATAGGAAAAATATAAAATAAATTTTGTTTTATTTTTCCATCAAGAACTATATTTATTGTTATTTTTATAAAGTGTTATGATAAATGAAGAGGGAAGAGGAGATAATTTGAATTTGTCTAGTAGTGACATACAATGTAAACTGGCTTTGAGTGTGAAGCTGCAATTATTTTATTACTTTCAACAGAAACAGGATAAGAAATCTTCTTTTCATTTAACTTAGCATTCTCTTCAACGAATATTGAAATTAACATTCCTCTCCGCAAATTTATTGAATAAGTCACCGGATAGATTTATAGTAAAAGTCAAACCTAGTGAGCCTCAACAAGGTCAAATTATGAAAAAGAGACAGAAAATAGAAAAAGAAAAAAAAAACCAAAATTTCAGATTCCTAAATTTTATTGGAATTGGATTCTCCTTCCAAACAATAACATTTCCTCCTCCTACTTTCTCAACACCATCTTAATAGGCACTCGACTCTTCTCAGCAAGGTAGCGAGGTTTACTTTTATTTATTTCATCTACTATAACTGCTTTTGTATTTATGTATTTTAGTATTAAGGAGTGTTTAAATTATTTTGTACAATTCCATCAATGTATAATAATAAGAATAGGATTTTTCTTCATGTGAACGGATTAATCATTTTCCCTTTATTTCTTATAGGAAAAATATATAAAAAATTTTGTTTTATTTTTCCATCAAGAACTATATTTATTGTTATTTTTATAAAGTGTTATGATAAATGAAGAGGGAAGAGGAGATAATTTGAATTTGTCTAGTAGTGACATACAATGTAAACTGGCTTTGAGTGTGAAGCTGCAATTATTTTATTACTTTCAACAGAAACAGGATAAGAAATCTTCTTTTCATTTAACTTAGCATACTCTTCAACGAATATTGAAATTAACATTCCTCTCCGCAAATTTATTGAATAAGTCACCGATTTGATGAGTATTTACAAATAAAACTTATCTAAATCTATTTGTTAACATTTTTATGTAATTCATAAACAAAACGAATTTTTTATATTTAATAAAAGCACAACGATATATTTTTAAACAATTCGACATTTGAAAGAATTAACCATTATTAAATATTTATTACATTCAGAACATATGTGAATAAAAATGATTCATTCTGTAAAGCTATAAATGGCTATAAATCATGATACATCGTTAAAAGCTCTCATCCAATGATACAATAGTCTAAAATATTAAATGTTATTTTTCTACGTATTACTCCTCCTCTTACTACAATATATCCGCCCCTTTGAATGTTCACACAATACTATATAATGGATGGATATACCTTGCTAAAAACCAATTATGTATGCTCATCTGTTAGTTGTTTTGCTCTTTGCAGCCGTTGGTGCCTTTCAAAGTGGTAAGTAAAGTTATTTTATTACATTAATAATTAATTAGCATATAAACAAAATTTTTTATTATACTGTATCATATTTCTGTTTATAATTATTTAGTTCGTGAAGATGTGGTGTACCCGTCCATGGAAACACTCAGATCCGGAATTAAGAGAATCAGATTTCGAGCTCTGGATCAGGATATTGAATTGAGATTGGAACCCGCTGGTGATGTGATAGCAGATAATTTTACCATAATTCACGGAAAGAATGGAGAAATTGATCGTTCTATATGTTATTCTCATATTTTTACATTTAGTTCATAATAAAATACCACTCAACCGTATCTAATAATTATATGCTATTTTATTATGAAATGCCAGGTTGATATCCAAAGTCTGAAGCGAAAATTGTACAAAGATGCAAAAATGGGTGCATCGCTTGATATAAATGAAGACGGCCTATTAACTATTGTAAGTTTTTTTAGAACTAATTTGTATAGAAGAAAAGTAATAAGATCATCAACTTGCTACTTATCAATGTTTCTAAAGTAACATTTGAACCAGTTAATCGATTTTTATGATATCTAATACAGATATCCATTATTGAAGATGATTTCGATATCATATACCTTTAATAGAAAGGCGTAAAAAATTCTTAAAATAGCGAATTAATGTTTTGAAAGTTTCTTGTTTAAATTTAAGATATTTTAATACTTAATTCAAAAAATCTCTTTCAGAACGGAGTTATAAATTCGAAATTGAAAATCGAACCGGATACATCAAAAAAGGCAATTAAGAATCGAAGGATTGCTCATCGTGTCATAGAAGTGATAAGAGATGAAAATTTTCATTGCGTTACTGAAAGTATGTGGTCGTAAATCGATTAATATTTTTCCTTATTAAGAATTGACTATTAATGTTTTCTTTACAGTCGTTCCTTCTGCTTTAACAAGAATTTTAAAGCGTGCAGAATCGTTATCAGATGATGAATATATAAAACTAGAATATTTATTCGTAGCAGAAAGTTCTTTCTCCGAGATATTTGCAAATGATTTTCAATCTATGGAAAGGTACCTAGGTACAACAATGAATCTAGTAAGTTGCACGACCGAATGAATATAATAATCATATTCGTTTAATTTAAATTAAATCATGTATTAAAAATTCAACGAAAATAATATATTTTTGTTGCAAATATGGTGAATAATTTACTTCCATTTTAGATGGAAAAAATGTTTGACTCATTAGGTTTGAGAATAAAAGTGGCTATGAATGGAATAATAAAACTAACGGTAAATATAAATCTAAGTTGAATGTAATTACTTAGTAGCACATATTTATTTCATTTTTATTGTTTCTGAAGAAAGACAATCAAGAGAAATTAGCTCCATATATTCCATCCACTCCAAGCGATATGAATGGTGTTGATTTGCTTAACAATATGAATAAATTTTATAGTGAATCCACCGATGAACTAGTTCTGAATGCTGATATAGTTATGTTCATTACCAAGTAAGTATTAAATCGTTATATTTATCTTGGACTATAATAATTCTGTGATGCATTTAGCCGTCGACTTGGTTCATTTGATAAAGAAGGAAAATTTACTGAAACTATAGAAGTTATGGACTCGAGAATGGACAATTTGATTACACTTACAATTTTAATTATTCATCATAAAACTATTCCTCAATAGGTGTTTCCCGTCAGGATGGAGTTTGTAATAACATCCAAAAATGTGGTATTTCGAAACATCTAGATCAATATGACTTAGCATATACTATGGCTCATGAATCGGGTCATCTGTAAGTAATTTTTTAACTTAATTACTTAAATTTAACATAAAATTATAGTGACTGAATATTTGAGGCTTTTCCAGACTTGGATGTGACGACGATTGTTCAGGAGATGAAATTACTGGAGCTAAAGATTGTCCAAGTAGTGACGGATATATAATGAGCGGTATTAGAGACGACAAACACGATAAACATTTCTGGGAGTTTTCTCCCTGCTGTAAGAGATCTGTAGAAATTAAGTTAAAGTAAGCGAATTTATTTATTCAAATTTAGGTACCTTTCTTGAATGAAAATGTTTTTATATTTTAACAGAAGCGGAACCGCTAAGTGCATCATTGAAAAATATGGTAAAAAATCAAATCGTAAATAAATGTTGTAATTTAACATAATGCTACTGAACGGAATTGAATAATAAATGAATATATTAAATCTATGGAAAATAAAGTTTCATTTTAATTAACCAGCTATTGGCTACATGGAAATATTCTCTATTTAAGTAAATTGAGAATCTAATTCCGGATTCGGCTTTTTTGAAACGATTCCGGGTCCTTAATCGTTGATTCTCATACTTGAAACCATAGAAAGACTTTATTTCGGTAATGGATCTTGTTTAGTTTTAAATTCTTATAAGGTGGAGTGGAGTAAGTGCAGAGAGGTTTTGCAAAGTAGTAATTTAAACGCAGGTATTTTAACCGATCGTATAAATATTAGACATGGTCATTAACAATCGGATTGCGCAACTATTACCGTATAATTCATCCTTGAAAATTATAAATTTTTCGACAAAATCGTACAAAATGTCAGGTACTCTGCACTTAACCCAAAACGGGATAAGAGGGCACGATCAAGTGAAAAAGCTTTGATGTTTATTTACATCAAAACATCGTGCAAGTGCAGAATTAATCCTAAATAATCATGCGTGCAAGAACAGAATTACGAACAAATCTACTGTAAAATGATTTTTACCGCATTAAGATAGGTTCTTTCGTTTTAGAATTATCCTTTGTTAAAGAAACAAAGATCGAATTCTGAAATGTGAGAGGACAACCAAATATATCGGATTTAGAGAATTTACCTCCGTTACTGATGTTCGTTAATTTATATTTGTTACAATTTATTTAGAAAGTGTTCTGAAAATAACATTTTGCGCAATAAGGCAAACTGATTTGGTGACACAGCGCAATTTCTTTCCATCAAAAAAAATAAAGTTTAAAAGAAAGGCATTAAATAAGAGAAGAATAAATTTAATTGCTGAAACAATCAGCAAATTCCCTGTAGCGAAATGAATAACGCGTTGAGCTCATAATCTAAGGATTAGGGGTTCAAATCTCGGCATGAAGGAGACATATTTTCGTTTTGTTCTGTGTTTCTGTGTTCTTCAACTTCTCATGTTCCTCTCGCTGGTGTTATATAATTAGAATTCGTGTCTCATTTCAATTTTTATACGAATGGTATTTATAAAAATGTAGGAAAATAAAATTTTTGAATGGTGTACGAAGAGAAGAAAAAAAATTACAACCGATTCGTCCCTGCGGGGTTCGAATCCGGATTTTGGATCAGAAGTCCAACGCGCTATCCTCTGCGCTACAGAGATTTGTGCATTGTCTTCAAAATAAATTTATATTGCTAAATATTAAAATCGGAATACGTAACTTTAGTCATCTATGAAAATCCCGATTCTTCTTTTTCTTATTGTTTTCATTTTTAGTCGTTGCTAAAGTTCATTTAACCAATATATTTTGAATTTTTTCTCAGACATTATGAACCCGTGTTTGATTTTCTTTTCCTAGAAAATAACTAACAAATCATAGTTCTCTCGTATTGAAAACCTATAGGATTTTCGTGTGATGATTCTCTTCAATTTAAACATATTTGTTAAAAGTTTTGATTATAATACCTAATTGAGAAAACAATTAAAAGTTTGAAAGTTTGAAGTAAGAAATAAAAAAAAAGAAAATTTTAGAGGAGAAATGGCTGATCTCGTGCTTGAAGGATAGATGTTGTAGCTAATATGTTATTGCAGGAGCTGAACAGTTACATTAATAAACAGAATAGACGGAAAAAAGAAGTTATGGACTCGAGAATGGATTCTCAGACGTGAGCAATTATGCGCCTTTTCCAGTTTTCTGAGTGATGTGGAAAATGAAGATAAAAATACATTCAAACCACCTACTATTCAGTTTGACGAACTTTTAAGACTCGTTAATTCAAAAATGTGACACAAACATCAGAGATTCGCTCCACTTACTCAATCGTTGGTTACTGCTTTCCGCCATATTGAAACTTCCACTCGGTCAGAATATTTTGGTTTCCGTCCGAGTTTACTCGACTCGGATGAAGTAATCTGAGTCGGTGTGCGTGTATTGTCCGAGCGAACACGGTCCAAGTATACTCTGATCGTGTCAACCTAGCTTTACTTACTGAACCACCTTCGTATATCCGTCTAACCGAACTGTAGAAGAACAAGATAGTGACAAGTCCGGATCTCTCAAATCTAAGAAATAGGATCCTGATTTGATCCTGTCCTATAGTTGAAATATAGAAACGTTTTCAAGGGGCAAATCCTATCATAGACAATACATTTTACCTGAAGTAACGCTCATTATTGTTTTCTACAACAATTACTGTAGATTTATAACTCGTTTAATATCTCATGCAGAGAAATATAAGAAAATAGGACTTAAAATTCTTTTTAACTAATTAACTTTTATTCGCAGGTAAGAGCGGAACGAATATTAAATGAAGCAAATTATTCGAAGACCTATAGTATTCATATATAGATTAGCTTTATCTTTGAAAAACAATATTTTCATTTATGTTCTGATTTTTAATATTTTTATAGATTGCTACTGATTTAAACACAATAAAAATTTATTTTGTATTTAATCAACTTCGTGTACAATAAATTTTAAAATATGCAATAAAGGTAAGTAAAACACATGTAGCTAGAAATATACGGAGGTAATGAATAAATGCCTCTTTTAATATCATAATTAAACCCATTCAGATAAATTTTTAGAATACAAAAGATGGAATAGGAAAAATCGAAATTGTTAACAGATTTTTTTGTTTATGTTATACAGCTTAAATCTGCTTATAGAGTTCTTGAAAAAATTTTCGCTTTATATCTTTAAAAATTATTTGAACTTATTAAATTACAAGTCAATAATTTAATTTATAAACATATACAACATATATAAAATTAAATTTCACTGGCTATTAATATTTTTCAAAAATCAGGAACAAAAAATTGATGTAGCTAGTTCACGTTTTATTTAAAAGAATTAATGGTTAGTAATGTTTAATAATAGAGAAAATATTTACAGTATAAATAATTTTATGTGATTAAACTTAATTTTTATTGGTAGCTCGTAGTTAGTTTTTAAATGTATTTTTATATGCATCGATATATCGGTGATATAAAGGTTGTCGTCGACTTACGTCGGGATTACCTTCCAACGTTTCTGTCATAAGACGAATCTGACGTAAGTCGAGGACTTTTTTAATTCTTGATTTGTTTGATTTCTCTTTAATATTTCCACAAGTTAAGTTTCCATTTAACTTAAAATGGCTAACAAAGCTTTCCTCGTCTTCTTTCGTTTACGTTGGAATTTTCATTAGAATATTATTTTTCTTACTGAATATGACAGATTTACGACGAAATACAGTAATAAGGTTTCCTTGCTGACTAATGGCAACGGTGCGATGCGTATAGACCAGTTACTAAAATAAACAAAACATTGACATCCGAGTAATCCTTTACCGGAAGGAGGGGATAACAGACTTTTGTTAAAAGCGAGTGAAGCTATTTCTGCAGTTTTGAATCAGATTAATTTATATCGTAGACATATTTGAATATGACTAGTGCATATTTTAATAATTTGAACATCGAAGAATAAAAAAAGTTTACAGTTTGTGGAGAACATTATCCCGATCCATATGATGAACGAAATCGTTCATTATTTTCGAGTGAAATGAAAGATAAGCCTAAATATCAATGGCCAAATGTACTCGTATGGCTGGGTAAGTTTTCAATTTATTAATACACTCAATCCTTGATTTTTAAAGTTGTTTCGGACAAGTTTTACTTATGTGCTGCTAATTGTTCGTGCATAGAATAAATATTTATCAGATTGAATACAAATTCTTCGAAATGAGGAGCTTATTTCCAAAACGCGTTATTTCCACTTTAGGTCGAAATTCAGTATTTGAGTAGAATGCACGTTAGAGTCTGGATTCTTCTGTTTCATACATTAGAGGATTTTTAATTACTGCTCTTCTCAGTGTTATGTTAGTGACCGGGAACGAATCAAACAACCGCTTTTTTACAGTTATTAATTGAGGAGCTCATTTCCAAAACACGTTATTTGCACTTTAGGTCGAAATTCAGTATTTGAGTAGAATGCACGTTAGAGTCTGGATTCTATCCATAAGGGGCCATCTGTTGTGTCTACATACATTAATTCTGCCGAAACATGAATGTAATAAAGTGCGCATATTTCTTCAAAATGCGTTATTTCCAAGCGGGGAGGAACTGCGTAAAGCGGCGAAACATGAATATAATAAAGTGCGCGTATTTCTTCAAAATGCGTTATTTCCAAGCGGGGAGGAACTGCGTAAAGCGATAAATTTCAAGAAACGTTATTTCCCCTTTAGTAAGAAATAATATCGTCCTTCCTCATCAGAATGAGTTATTTCCAACATTTTGAACGTAACCAATGTGTAATATTATACGTTGGAGTTATATGTTTATATAGGAATATGCTGACTTGTTATCAGAACATGGGAAGGTTCAGTATTTAGGGGATACATGGAAAACTTACGACATCAAAGGTCTGCAGAGGAGTTATATGTGTATATAGGAATATGCTGACTTGTTATCAGAATATGGGAAGGTTCAGTATTTAGGGGATACATGGAAAACTTACGACATCAAAGGTCTGCAGAAATATTTGAGAAAAGTTGAAGAATTGCGAGACGTGAAAAGCGTGATCATAAAAAAGAAAGTGGTGAAAAAATAATTGCGCTGTAAAGTTAAAACAATGGAAAATTTCAAGTCTAAAGGGCTGTTGGAAAAATTTAAATGCTTATTGAAAAGAGGACAGTCATACACAAAAATGGCATTGAAAGAAATTACTGTTGGTCAGGCCATTAAAATAGAGAAAAGGAGAGATGTAGGTAATCTTCTCACCAAATAATTTTGGTGAAAACTGGCAAGACCAAGACGATCTGTAATGGTATGCAGCAATTATTAATAATGACAGCAATGATGACTCTCATGAGGAAGATATAGAGCGAGAGGAATTACGACATTTTTGCTAATTTGTCATGGTGGATATCATATATTGTACATTATTTATTAACTTTTTTGGCTTAACACTATTTTCGTTTGTTTTACTCTCCTTGCCAATCAGTAAGATTACTAAGTCCAGTTGCAACTATGTACTGCACCAACACCCGTAGAGGGAGAACCAGATGGTTAAAGACGGGGATCACCATGCCGGACCCGGAATCCCGAAAAACTTTTCAGGAGATACCGGACCCGGGACGCAAACTCGGGTCTGATATCTCCTGCATGCACGCCAACGCGTTATATCATGGCCATCTGGCCGCCTAACAAATCTCATTGGAATACTATATTTAATATGCAGCCCTAGACAATTAGTCGGTCGGATGATCGCGTAGAAAGGTTTGACTTACCACCCTGAAGGATCCGATTCAAATCCGGATCTCCAGTTTTTCAGGAGAGGTCCGAGCCCGATCCGTTGAACCCCATCCTTCAACCATCTAGTTGACCCCATCACGGGTGGTATCCCAATCTGTAATGGTTGCTGTAACTGGTCGCCGCCAGATACAGGATATCTCATGAGTCTATGGAGCGTAATACAACTAACCTAATCTAACCGAGACAATTATTTTTTCAAATGTGGTCCAAGGAAGCCAAGAAGTTGGACATCCCTGGTCTAGTGTTTGACTAGTTTATATGAGAGAGAAACTTTCTATTGTTTTATTGTTAATAAATAAGTTTGAGATCAATTCTATACAGTCCATTTTATTCGACATTGAAAATCCAGTTTGTGCATTATATTCGCTAATTTTAAGATGGATTTGTTTTTTATAATTTTTAATATATTTGCAGTAAGTTTTATTTTTATGAATATTTTTATGACTCGCATTTTACACAAAGAGACAATAAGTACTACACAACAAGACAAATAGTTCCAGAAAGAACTATACTTGACTACTTTACAAAAGTTTCATTTATTGTCGAATAAAGCTAAGAAAAATTAAAAAGTCGTAAATAATTGGTTAAAAAATTGTTGAAAATTGATCAGAAGAAAAAACTATTTTAGCTTAATACTCAACAATCCAGTCGGCCGAACGGCCGCATGGTAAAGCTGTGGCTTACCACCCTGAAGGATCCGGGGCCAAATCCGGATCTCACACTTCCAGTTTTTCAGGAGAGGTCCGGGTCCAGCCTGTTGAACCCAATCCTTCAACCATCCGGTTGACAACAATCATGGATTTGGCCAACCTGTGATGGACTAGGTAAGTGGCCGCCGCCAGATACATTATACCCCTTGCGAGATATGGCGGCTTAATCTATTTACCCTAGCCTGAACAATCGAAACTTGCAAAAATAATTTCTAATTTAATTTTCTTAAAAATAAATAAAGGTTAAAATAAATATTTTTATTTATTGGATTAGAATTAAGGAGTTAAATTTGTCTATTATACAATTTTTTAGTATAAAATTATAAACTTGAAATATTTCGCATACGAGCGACAGTTTATGCAATTAATACAACTTTCTTTAAAATAAACAAGAATATAATACAAAGATGTGTCATTAGGCTGCAATAGGCACAAAATTTGAATTGATGGTAAGTTTCCCTAGGTTAATATACAACGATATTGTAGATCGGTTATCTTATAGTTTAATGTAATCAAAGTTTTTGGTACGACAGGAGAAAAAATCCCAGCGGAATTTCGACCTCCCCTTTACCTTATCCCCTAATTAAACACTCCTGAGTTTATTGGTGAAGATTCCATGTGGGGCAGAAGTTCCATTCTCAAGTTATAGGGCTCCAAATTTGGGACTCAGAATCACGTTTTTTATGATTTTCTGCAAAACTTTTATAGATAATAGGATATTTTAAACGATTTTAGATGTATCTTATCATTCCGAATCGAATGCAATCAACTTAAATAAGCTACGACTTATTTTTACGAAGTTACGTGATTTTCCCCCCTACGACGATATAAAATTTCCCACTAGATGGCGAATACTAACGAAAATTCCAAAAACGTGTCTGAAATCAACCTTATAGTACTTTTATGTTAAAGTCCTTTAATGCTTAACGTAAAGTACTTTATGTTTTTGTGTCTGTAGCAGGTATTACATGTTTCACAAAAAATTTTAAACAGATTCGAAATAGATTCTTAAATGTTATAGCGTAGAGGGCAATTATCTAGATCATGTGGTAAAGCATCTTGGATGATTCTCGTTTAATCTTTAATTTTTCTAGGAACATTCAGGGCCCAGTCGTTGAAGAGAATCTATCAAATTTTCTGAATCTTGCTGACCTCAAAAGAATTGACCGGCCTGTAATAGACTCTCAAAATGGCTGAAGTCAGATATATCCTTCGATTAATTTGGCAGCTTAATTCCTTGTAAAGTAATTGGATATTCAAGTTGGCGACTACTTTAATAAGCTAACAACCTGGATTTTCCAAATTTTCGAACAAATGGGCCGGGATTCTATCAACAGCCTCTTTATGTAAACAAAGAGGCGTTTAAGCCTATACGGAGCGAACACAGCCAAAATAATCAAGAAATTCTACATCGGCAATGTAGACCATTTATTGTGCCTTTCCAATGAATTTAAAAATGTTATCAATTTAACTTAAATATAATTTTTTATAGTTAGAGATTTTTTGGTAAAAAATTATCTAAAAATATAAAACAAATTTTATTTTTTTTTTGCTGTCCTTAAAAGCCATATTTATAGATATTTTTATAAAATGTTATGATAAATGAAGAGGAAAGAGGAGATAATTTGAATTTGTCTAGTAGTGTTATATAATATAGGCTGGCAATCAGTGTGAAGTTACAAATATTTCATTACTTTCAATAGAAATAGTGTGAAAAATCTTCTTTTGATTAACTTAGTATTCTCTTCGGCGAATATTGAAATTAAATATATTAAAAATTATTTAATAAATATATATTCACAAGATAAATTTTTTAAACAATTCAATACAGTGGTGTCTTGCAATTCGAAATCCCGCGATTCGTCGGTTTCGCAATTCGACATTTGAGTTTCACGGTTGGCGAATGCGAGTGCATAGAATTGTGTGATGTCATTTGTTATTTGTCAGTTTTTTTGGGCTACTTTGGTGTTTGCCCGTGTTGTTTGTGTTAATTTTCAATTCTGCATTTTTCAGAAAGTAAAAAAATTGTAATTATTATTATTTTTTGAGTGAAATATAAGGATGGGTTCAAAGAGAACTGACCAGAGGAATAATTCCGAAAAGAAGAACACTTGATTGAGCAAAGAGATGAAGAAAAAAATTGTAGATAAAGTGCAGAAAGGTAGAACAATTAAAATGTAACTCGAGTATGGCTTTCCAAGGACAACTGTGGCAACGTTTTGCAACAGAGAGAGAAGATTATGGGTGCTAGTGTGTCTACTGGAAGACATCATTCCAATATCCAAGGGCTAATAAATTGTGTGTGTGTGTATAAAATAATGTATTTTGTAATTTAGTGTGATATATAATAGTAAAACACATATAATAAAGTAAATAATATAGTGTATCTCTCACCTCACCCGTTAGGGGAATGGGATGGGGACAGATAACGAATCAATTTGTTTTGCATAGTCTTATATAGGAAATATTGTCCTGTAATTCGACATTACTTCGGCGACGGATTAGTGTCGAATTGTGAGGCATCACTGTATTTGAATGAAGTAATAATTATTAGATATTTATTGCATTAAAAACTTATGTGAATAAAAATGATTCATTCTGTAAAGTTGGAAATGGTCTATAAATCATGATATATCACTAAAAACTCTCATCCAATAATACCTGTAGTCTAAAATATTAGATGTTATTTTTCTACGTATTACTCCTCCTTTATCACATTATATTCGCCTCTTTGAAAGCTCATACAATACTATACAATGAATGGAAACTCTATCCTAAGCATCAGTTATGTTTATTCACCTTTTAGTTGTTTTGCTCTTTGCAGCCGTTGGTGCCTTTCCAAGTAGTAAGTAAAGTTATTGTATTACAATAATAATTATACTGAATATACAAAACCTTTTATTATACTGAAGCATATTTATAAGGTTTCCATTTTAAAATTATTTAGGTCGGGAAGATGTGGTGTATCCGTCTATGGAAACACTCAGATCCGGAATTAAGAGAATCAGATTTAGACCTCTGGATCAGGATATTGAACTGAGATTGGAACCCGCTGGTGATGTGATAGCTGATGATTTTACCATAGTAAATGGGGAGAATGAAGAAATTGATTATTCGGCAAGTTATTATCGCTATTTTTGCGGCTCATTATAATAAACTGTGTTTTACTTAACCATATCTGATAATTATATATATTGTTTTATTACGAATTGCAAGGTGGATGTCTAACGCCTGAAGATAAAATTATACAAAGATGAAAAAATGGGGGCAGCGCTTCATGTAGATGAAGACGGTCCATTAACAATTGTAAGTTTGTTTTCACAACCTATTTTTTTTATACAGAAAGATTGAAGATTATCCATCATGCTACCTATCAAACAATTTCTTATAATAAAGTTTCCACCAATTAATAGATTTTTTATGATTTTAATACAGATATCATGTTACTATGTTTTCGATTACAGATATTTTTAATGGAAAGTTGAAAAATTCGCATAAATAGGAGGATTAATATTTCGATAGCATTTTATTTAATTCTAAGATTTCTTTTATTCTTAATTCAAAAAACTTGCCCTTTGATAATGCATTCTCTTACTATCATGAAAGATCAAATGCGGATCCACATCTCCATTTTTAATAAGGATCTAGAACTGGATCTTCGAATCCTATCCTTTAAACTTCTGGTTGACCACAGCATCAGATATTCGCCGATTCTTAAACTTGCCACAGCCAGACAGCTATTCCAAGCGTGATATGGATCTTTACTAACCTTTAACTGAAGATTTAAAAACTTTTTCAGAACGGAATTATAAATCCCAAACTAAGAATCGTACCGGACATATGAAAAAAGTCAAGCAAAAATGGAAAAATTGCTCACCGTATCATAGAAGTATTAAAAGATGAAAATCTTCGCCATGAGATTGGAAGTACGTGGTTATCAATCGATTAATATCTGTCATTATTCAGAAATGACTATTAATTTTTTCATCCAATGATACAATAGTCTAAAATATTAAATGTTATTTTTCTACGTATTACTCCTCCTCTTACTACAATATATCCGCCCCTTTGAATGTTCACACAATACTATATAATGGATGGATATACCTTGCTAAAAACCAATTATGTATGCTCATCTGTTAGTTGTTTTGCTCTTTGCAGCCGTTGGTGCCTTTCAAAGTGGTAAGTAAAGTTATTTTATTACATTAATAATTAATTAGCATATAATCAAAATTTTTTATTATATTGTATCATATTTCTGTTTATAATTATTTAGGTCTGGAATTTTAGTGTACCCGTCCATGGAAACACTCAGATCCGGAATTAAGAGAATCAGATTTCGAGCTCTGAGATGTAGTGTACCCGTCCATGGAAACACTCAGATCGGGAATTAAGAGAATCAGATTTCGAGCTCTGGATCAGGATATTGAACTGAGACTGGAACCCGCTGGTGATGTGATAGCAGATAATTTTACCATAATTCACGGAAAGAATGGAGAAATTGATCGTTCTATATGTTATTCTCATATTTTTACATTTAGTTCATAATAAAATACCACTCAACCGTATCTAATAATTATATGCTATTTTATTATGAAATGCCAGGTTGATATCCAAAGTCTGAAGCGAAAATTGTACAAAGATGCAAAAATGGGTGCATCGCTTGATATAGATGAAGATGGCCCATTAACTATTGTAAGTTTTTTTAGAACTGGTTTATATATAAGAAAAGTGATAAGATCATTAACTTGCTACTTATCAGTATGTTTCTAAAGTAACATTTGTACCAATTAATTGATTTTTATGATATTTAATACAGATATCCCATTACTGAAGATTATTTTGATATCATATACCTCTAATGGAAAGGCTTAAAAAATCCCTTAAAATAGAGAATTAATATTTTGAAAGTTTCTATTTTTTTTAAATTTAAGATATTTTAATACTTAATTCAAAAAATCTCTTTCAGAATGGAGTTATAAATTCCAAGTTGCAAATCGAACCGGATACATCAAAAAAGGCAAGTATGAATGGAATGATTGCTCATCGTGTCATGGAACTGATAAGAGATGAAAAATTTCATTGCGGTACTAAAAGTATGTAGTCGTCAATCGATTAATATCTTTCCTTATTAAGAATTGACTATTATTGTTTGCTTTTACAGTCGTTCCTTCTGCTTTAACAAGAATTTTAAAGCGTGCAGAATCGTTATCAGATGTGCTCATCGTGTCATGGAACTGATAAGAAATGAAAAATTTCATTGCGGTACTAAAAGTATGTAGTCGTCAATCGATTAATATCTTTCCTTATTAAGAATTGAATATTATTGTTTGCTTTACAGTCGTTCCTTCTGCTTTAACAAGAATTTTAAAGCGTGCAGAATCGTTATCAGATGATGAATATATAAGAATAGAATATTTATTCGTAGCAGAAAGTACTTTCACTGAGTATTTTGTAAATGGTCCCCGATCTATGGAAAGGTACATGGGTGGAACGATGAATCTAGTAAGTTGCAAGTCCTAATGAATAAAATAATCATATTCGTTTAATTTAAATTAAATAATATATTAAAAATTTAACAAAAATAATAAATTTTGTTTCTAATTTGGTAAATAATTTATTTGCATTTTAGATGCAATACATGTTTGAATCATTAAGATTGAGAATAAAAGTAGCTATGAATGGAATAATAAAATTAACGGTAAATATAAAAACTGAGTTGAATTAATTACTTAATATCACATATTTATTTCATATTTATCATTTCTGGAGAAAGAAAATCAAGAGAAATTAGCTCCGTATATTCCATCCAATCCAAGCGATATGAATGGTTTTGATTTGATTCATAATATGAGTAAATTTTTGGTGAATCCACTGATGAACTAGTTTTGAAAGCTGATATAGTTATGCTCATTACGAAGTAAGTATTAAATTGTTATAGTTATCATGGACTATAATAATTTTATGATGCATTTTAGACGTCGTCTTGGTTCATTTGATGAAGAAGGAAAATTTCGTGAAACTATGTTTGGTAAGTTAGACATATGGTGAATCCACTGATGAACTAGTTTTGAATGCTGATATAGTTATGCTCATTACGAAGTAAGTATTAAATTGTTTTAGTTATCATGGACTATAATAATTTTATGATGCATTTTAGACGTCTTCTTGGTTCATTTGATGAAGAAGGAAAATTTCGTGAAACTATGTTTGGTAAGTTAGACAGTTTGCTTGCACTTATTATTTTAATTATTCATTATAAAACTATTCCTGATAGGTGTTGCTAGGCTTCTTGGTGGAGTTTGTGATAACATGCATAAATGTGGTATTTCGAAACATGAAGATCAATATGACTTAGCATATACTATGACTCATGAATCGGGTCATCTGTAAGTAAGTTTTTAACTTAATTACTTAAATTTAACTTATAGTGTTTGAATATTTGCTGCTTTTTCCAGACTTGGATGTTACGACGATGGTGTAGGAGATGATATTACAGGAGCTGAAGATTGTCCAAGCAGTGATGGATATATAATGAGCGGTACTGGAAGCCACAAACACTTCTGGGAGTTTTCTCACTGCTGTAAGAGATCTGTTGAAAATAAGTTACAGTAAGCGAATTTTTGTTTACTTAAATTTACGTACCTACCCTGAATAAAAATGTTTTTATATCTTAATAGAAGCGGAAACGCTAATTGCATCATTGAAAGATATAGTAAAAATCAAATCGTAAATAAACATTGCAATTTAACCTAATGCTACTAAACCAGAATTGAATTATAAATGAAAACATTAAATGTATGAAAAATATAGTTTTATTTGTTAATTAACCAGTTACGTGGAAATGTTTTCTATTTAAATAAATTCGGAAACGAAATCCAGATTCTGTCTATTTTTGTACAGATCAGTCATCCATTGAAAGACCATTGACAGACTTCGTTTCGGGAGCGGATGTTGTTTAAATTCTGAAATTGTTGTTTTGATTACCATCAGATAAGTTTTTTACGCTGCTTTCCATTCTGTTGGATACTAAGCGGTGCCAGCTAGATTGCTGCTTGATAAATGTTAACTACAACCTAGAAATCCAATTTCAATTCTGAATTCCCTTTTCATCAGAATATTCTGGCAATATCATAAGATGCCTCGTGGAATGCTTATCAATGTTTAGTTAGAAGAAAGATCAGATAAAAAGATGATAATGAACGAACGGATTCCAAACTTTTTTGATAAAATTTTGAGGAGAAAATCTGGAAATTGAATCCGGTTCCTTTAGTTAGTAAGTCAATCATAGATTCTATCAGAGGAATTAGCGATAAATCACCATAATAGCAAACGTGATATGAATAAAATTTTTGATATAATTAAAATATAATAGCAAATATTTGGAAAAATTTAATCGATTGCTTTACGAAAGTGTTCTTTATTTTTTATAAAAAACATATTCTAAAATATAAAAGAATAAATGAATGTTATTACTTATGATCGCGTATACAACAATATCTTTTATCCCGAGATTCTAGATTGACGAATGAAATTTATGAATCCCGATTGTTTATTTAACAAAATAATCGTAAACTAATTATTATCGTATCCTATTTTCGTATCTTTCCCATAATTCTCCATTTTTTAACATATTTTTAATATGCTGAAGAATGGTTATAAGAAATTAGGCAAATTTTATTATAAATGTAGTATAAAAAGAGCCGAATTATTGTCGTTATTATTATCGGAGATAAAGAAGAACTCAACAGCGAAAATAGAGATAGATATAGTATAAGATTTGTCCGAACTGGAGTACAAAATTCACGAAAAATACTTTCAAAATAAGACGGAAGTAACTTTGAGTAAAATATTTGGATGGAACTCATTATAGTTTAATAAATTAAGTTTATCACATTTAAATTGTAGCGTATAATTAAAATAATAAGGTGTAAAGAATTAAAAAAAAATTTTTTTAATATTTAATTTATCTAAATTATCAAAGATAAATTTATTACTTAAATTCTGATACATCTGGCATACAAATCCCGATGCATCTAGCATACAAATTCGGATCCTTCTAGCATACAAATTTAAAAAATAAGACGAAAGTAAATTTGAGTAAAATACTTAGATGGAAACTAACTTGTATAAGTATAATTTGATAAGTTCAGTTTATCATATTTTAACTGTACTGTATAAAATTTATTTAAATAATCAATACAGGAATACCTCGATTATCGCGATTTTCGAATTATCGCGGTTTCGAGATGTAGCCCACTACATATGTAACCAGAATTACATTTACCTTCCAAGTAGCTCTCTTAAAGCACTTCGTTTTTATCCGAGGGCGCCTACTCACTGCTCATCAGTAACTGAAGTAAATGTGGACAAGGCCAGCTTAAACCCGGTATACAAACGATGCACCGTATCGGGGCGCCTTAAGAAGGAGGGCGCCAAAATTATCATTTTATCCATATTGTAAAGATGCTGAGTAGATGTTACAAGGAAGCTGCATCGGGGCACCGGGATCTCAAGAGGAGAATCTGCATGTGGATATTTATTTCTCTTCTTATTTACCCCTACAATG